>JAZFAU010000378.1:0-160000 GCA_037178615.1 Dione vanillae
GACATTCCCAGAGAGCTTCTCCCCCCAGAGAAAATGCTCCGCCCCAACCTAGACAGGTTGAACATAATATAAGATATCGTGATAATTCCTATAATAGAGAAGATAGACCCACATAGCTAGATACTTGTATTACTCCCCCTTCCCCTTGCCTGAATATCTCACCCAATTCCCTTATATTATTGCCTACTGTTAAATTACACGTTAAAACTGCTAGTGGTTATTATATTGAAGCGCGTGCCTTATGTGATACCGGTGCCCAGGGTTGCCTCATTACAACCGATCTTGTTGTTAATTACCTCAATTTGACCATCTCCCCCTCCTGTGCCCCTGTACGTGGCATAGGTAATATTCCTTTAGTGGTTTCCCGTGGTTCTATTTCCCTGTGTTTTAAACCTTTGTGTAAAGAATCTCTGATTAGCCAAGGATGGGGAAAAGAAACAGGTTCGAAGGTCCTGACGATTCATGAGGCTCAAGGCCTGACCAGCGAGACTGTTGTAGTTATTAACAGCAAATCGGTCAAGCTGCAGCTACATGATAGTGTCTCGCATGCGGTCGTAGCAATATCGCGACACACCAACAGCTGCACCTACTATAGCGAGGGCAAAGACGATGCAGTCATGAGACTAATTCGTAATGCGATGGGTGCAACAACTAAAAGCATTGTGGAGTACAACTTGAAGATGGCCATGAAAGACAGGAACGCAGCGGTCACAACTTCAATTATAGCGGACATGCCCTAATATTTATGATATAAGTCGCATCAAATCTTACTTTTTGTCATTATTGTGTAACACTATCAAGTGACCTTAATTTATTATAAAATTTAATTTTATTTAACCAAGGATAAAACGTATAGACTTGTGTAATTCGCTTATCATAGCCTTAGTTCTAAGTAATATTAAATATAAAAAAAAAATGTAAAGATTATTATAGATGTTCATTATGATAAATATTAATTATATGTATTAATATAATCAATATTTGTAATAAGAACATATAGTGTAAGTTAAAAAAGGGTACGGACCAAGTGTCTGTAGAGCTAATTATTTTGAAATAAAAAAAAAAAAAAACCTTTGTATAATTCCTTCCCTGAGGTGTCAACCTCTGCTATAGTTATAGATGTGATTGCCGGTACGCATCCTGAGTTTGAGTTCCCTGAGTCTGTGTTTTTTCCTAGTAGTGATTTTTCCCTTGCTGACCCTACCTATAATAAGCCTGGCCCGATAGATATACTATTGGGTGCTGACGTGTTCGGCGCGCTTTTATTACAAGATAAAATATTTAACTTTAACGGCCTTACTGCTTTATCTACAATTTTTGGTTATATTGTTTGCGGTCCAGTCGCTGCCGATTATCGTGAATTAGAGCCCCCCGTGACTGGAATATCCCTTATCTAATGACCCTAACGATCTAGAAGTTTTGACGCCTGGTCATTTTTTGATTGGCCAAACTCTTAGTGCTTTGCCGGAGTATCCCTATAACAATGTAAAAATTAATCGTTTAACCCGTTTTCAAGTAGTGCAACAGATAACTCAACATTTTTGGTCGCGGTGGCAGTCAGAGTACCTATACACTCTGCAGACTAGGCAGAAGTGGACTGATTCAGTGAATCCTCCAACAGTAGGCGAGCTAGTCCTCATCAAAGATGATAATTTACCCCCTTTACAGTGGCGACGTGGTCGCATTTCCCAAATTTATCCTGGTAAAGATAGCGTTGTGCGTGTGGTCGATGTTAAGACATCGACAGGTATCCTAAAGAGAGCTTTAACCAAATTAGTTCGTCTACCTATTAGTTAGCTACTCCCATTTTCTCGTAAATATTAGATGTTTAGGGCGGCGGCTATGTTTGTTTATATATGGCATCCCCGACTAGTTTAGAGTCTGGTGCCATCTCCCGGCGCGAGCGGTAGTAGTAGTTGTCGAGAAGTAGTAAAAGGGGCACGTGAGACGGCCGACGCGAGCGCACGTCCTTCCTGAGTCGATATATTAATTAGCGGTGTGATTTTCCCTCAGCCTTATTTGATTTCCCTTTTGTGTATTCCCTCTTGATATTGAACCTGACAAAGACAAACATACAAAAGATAATAGTGCAAGTAACCCTAAGTGAAGAAGACTAATGTGAAACATTCCATGGCGGCCGTGAACAATCAGTGTTTGTGTTGTGAATTATGAAGATAAGGTACTGTACAATTTCTATTATCCTAAAACCGACTATAAGGTAAATAATTAATAAATAACCTCCCCCTCAGCACGCTTCCACAAATGCGGCACACCCTACCCTACATTATTCAATATATATATATATATATATATATATATATATATATATATATATATATATATATATATATATATATATATATATATATATATATATATATATATATATATATATATATATATATATATATATATATATATATATATATATATATATATATATATATATATATATATATATATATATATATATATATATATATATATATATATATATATATATATATATATATATATATATATATATATATATATATATATATATATATATATATATATATATAGCGTTGAACGCTTACATGAATGATGTTAGATATTATGAAGTAATGAGAAGCTTAATCTTTTTGCAATGAAATGTTATACTATAGAGTATAGATGCACCTCTATATGTATTATTCTAAATATATATGTAATAAAATTGTGGTGAAATCCCAACGTATTTAAACGTTCAAAGCAGTTGTGCACAAAAATTTCGTAACAAATATTAGATTTAAATTCTTTTAGTTTTTCGCTGGTTCCAATATATAACAGCATAAATTCGAAACATTGCCCATCGAGTAGCAAGCCAACAACTACAAAACTATTTTTAAAATTGTATATTTAATCTTTTAGTGAAAGCCGCATCACAATCCGTTGAGTAAATTGAAAGATGTTAGTATATCAGTTAATATAGAATTGAGAAGATGTAGAAAACATAACCTCAACATCTATATCCCCTGTATACCAAAATTGCACACGGTAAAACTACGCTACGCTTAACAGAATTACTAAGTAACAAACTTTTAGCATAATAACAAGACGTTAATCATAAATAGCATATAAAGATCGACCCAATGAAGTTCAGTCCCGACATCCAATCTTGGTGATTGATTTAGAGTAGCCATAGTAGATTCGGATAGACCGTTGTGGCTCGGCTTTTGACTGTAAGCGCGCCGGTTATGAGTTCGATTTCCACTGAAGAAAAATTAAATATCAGCATTTTATACGCTACAGTAACAAGAAAAAATTGTGTTGACTTCCGCTACCCAACACGTAATGCTTCATTATTTTGTTTAACTATAATAGAAGTTAATTAGTTATTGATTTTTTTTGTCTTCACACTTTATCCCGCACATGGTAGGTTAGGCAGAGGCCTAGGACTTAGCGTTAAAACTACTTTCTCCTTCCCTGCTTTCCGCCATTTTCGAGGCATTGCGTATTGAGTGGCGAAACTCAACGACTTTTTATTGATTTATATATAAAATAAGAAATAAAATTGAGGACCGTCGTGGCGCAGAGGCGCAACGTCTTACTGGGTTCGATCCCCAGTCGGAGAAGATGGATTTTTCTATTTCCATTTTCTTCGCTCTGGCATCTAAGGCAAAGCGCGGCGTTGAGTTCCACCACTCAACACGCAATGCCTCGAAAACGGTGGAAAGTGGGGACGGAGTAAGCAGGGACTGAGTAACGGAGTGTCTTAACACTAGGTTCTTATGGTTCCTGCAGTTCCCTCTACCTACACTGCCATGTGCGGGATAAAGCGTGAAGCTATAAAAAAAAAAATAGATTATTAGGGAAATAGATTATTTGTACAATAATTATTAACAAATTATTAGAAAACAAAAATAATTTTGTGCGAAAACACTCTATTGTCCAATACTGCTAAAATCTGAGTTTTTCAAATTGAAGCGACGCGAAGGGGGAGTGCAATTAATTTAATTTCCCAAGTGGAAAAGGAACCCACAACTGTTAAGTTTTCGGTCATACTGAAGATATATCCACTCTTCTTTGGGTCTCTTGATAAATATTACATTTTTAAGTACCAAATTGTATTAATATTTTAGTAATTCCAAATTAATATATATTTTTTTTGCTTCACGCTTTATCCCGCACATGGCAGGGTAGGCAGAGGGAACTGCAGGAATCGTGGGAACCTAGTGTTAAAACACTCCGTTGCTTAAGTCCCTGCTTACTCCGTTCTCGCTTTCCGCCTTTTCGAGGCATTGCATGTTGATTGGCGGAAATCAACGCTGCACTTTGCCTAGTTTGCCAGAGCGAAACGGAAATAGAAAAATCCATCTTCCCCGACTGGGAATCGAACCCAGAAACCATCGCCTTACAGGCAGACGTTGCGCCACTGCGCCACGACGGTCCTCTATAATAATTATTTATTTACTACTAATAAACATTTAATTTTCTATATATTATTTTTTACTTAAATTATTGTAAGATATATTTTTCTATATTCCTCTACAAGGCAACTAGTATGTTACAGTGATTATATATTAAAAAAAGGCATCTACAATTTATTATTTCAAATATATGCGAAGCATTTCTATTTGTCAATTTTTATTTTATTGAATATTTATGTGTTTATATATGCTCATTTATAGAAACATAAATGCATAAATTACTCTGAAAAAAAGTAAAAATAAAAATATATGAAACAATTTTGGTAAAAGTAAAAGGTAAATGACCGAACTACGTGGAAATTACAATTTTTAAAATTTATTTTTCATATGATATATCGCAGGGATGTTTTTGCAAATTGCTTGAACTTAAAAGCTAACCCTAATATTATTCTCACGAAATATAGTTTAAAAAATATCATTAATAAAAACATTTAAATTCATAATTTCAGTGTAAAAAAAGGCTTGTTATATGAAGCATGCCACTTATTTTCAATAGTCAAGTTCTTACAAGTATAAATCGACTGCTTAATTTAAAACTTAAAATATAATTTTTTTAAACAAATTACATCGAAAAAAATCGTCTAAACAATAACATTTAAATTAAATTACATTTTTCTTAAAAAGTGGAATTTCTATATTATTATTCGAACAATAAAATTGTTTAAAATTGTACAATATGAAAGAAATTTTGATTTACTGCCAAGCCAATTGTGTTGTGCAGTGCTTTTTAAAACTAAATTAGATACGAGCGTAGCTTTCCCCGAGCTTTAAGCTTTAAAAGCACTCGATATGCGATTAATCTTGTTGATGAAGCAAACCATCAGCTAGACAGGTAAGAAAGAATTCCTTTATTTTCCTGGCACGCGAATACAATATAGATTCTGAGTGGATTTGGAAAGGCTTTTAGTAAAGTAGCACGCAAGAGGAATTTTTTAAAGGTAATTACTTGAGTTCTAAGTTGAGCTTCTAAGTCATTTCTTGGCTTGGCAATGTTGTGTTAAGTAATTGATTCTAAATTTGAATGTGTATTTGCACCATATGTGTAAATATAAATGTAATTTTTTAAACCACTAGGTAAAATATATAGCATTATTATTTTATTAAAAATTACTAAGGTGGTAAATGCATCGATTTCTTAGTAAAATGATTAATTATAATAATAATAACTTTATTGAATAACTAAATGCATACATAATATAATAAAACATATGACACAATTAACCTTCTTAAACTTAACTTAAACTATTACAATATTTTCCATTGGTTGAAGTGCAATTTTTGATTACCTTTGGACTCCACACTAGGAGACCTGTATCGTGGAGCCCGAATACTTGATTTCACAGGTTGCTAATCATCGGACCAAGATTTAAATATTCACCAATCTGATACTCTATATAGCAGTTGTGTTTGGTGTAACGTGTTATTAGATCAACTCATTGTGTTTGACGTATTTTATATCGAGTGTAAATTATTTCGCCAATTTAAAAGTATATAAGTTTACACATATAAACAAGGCATTCAAAAAAAAGACCCCGAAAGATAATATAGATTTTCTTAAAGTAAACGCATACTGTCTTTACTCGTTTTTTTGTTATTTTTATATATTTAATAATAATAAGTATTTCATTTTATATTACAATTTATAGTACAAATTATGAATAAATAATAATGAATTCGTTGTGTGAAATGACAGAGGCTCTTCAGTTTTTAATATATATATATATATATATATATATATATATATATATATATATATATATATATATATATATATATATATATATATATATATATATATATATATATATATATATATATATATATATATATATATATATATATATATATATATATATATATATATATATATATATATATATATATATATATATATATATATACTTTTTTTTTCACATTTGAATTAAAACATTTACCGGCATTGGTAACTTATATTTACTAAATTTTGTTAATTAAGAATGATGTGGACTTAAGTAGCCTTTGAAAATTTGTCAACTTCTGAAGTGTAAAAGCTAAGAATCTCGGTCAAAAGGCCGTTATAGTAATATTAAGACGCTCTTCTATAGGATCTCATGAATTTCAAAATGCCATCGAAATGCATTAACTGAAGATGCCTTCGTTTCAAGCATCAGGAATTCGAGGGTACTTAAATGATTTATGCGGAACCTTTAGGATATTGGAGTCTTTAGTTATTTGACTAAGATTCGACGAATATCCAGTAAAGTGTATCCGGAACCGATTGAAAGAAATTTGCTTGATCGATCATTTATATAAGATTTTAATTATATGAATAATTCTGGTGATACAGTGGCTATCTATGAACGAAATAACTTAAGACAATTTACTGAGTTGAGTTCCGCAATCGTTAAGATTTTTTTTTAAATCTGGGAGGAAAGTGGATAGCGGAGTATAGGTTTGTATGCTAAATAAGTTATTATAATAAGAATAATTGGAAATTTCCTAAAATTCAAATATTTGAAACAAGACGGCTGTTGATCAAGTTGTATGCCATTATACATGAATGATAATATTTTAAGTAACATTTGTTCTATAATTAAAATATTTACTTTATGCAGTTCTTTATTCTATAATTTCAAGATTATTACATTTCATCGATTACAATGTTAAATTTTCCTATACATGTATGGCGAAGATTTTTTCTTTACCTATTAGTTAAAGCTGTTTCACACATAGAAGCAAAGACTAATTAATGGAACTTAGCCTTAAAATATTTCTCTACTTTAGAACGAAATTACATATTACACTTGTGCCGTATTCGTTAATATATGTATATATTATTTTAATTTAATTTGTCGATAAATCAATAGAATAAAAAAAACTTTGAATAAAAATAATATAAAGAATTATTTTTATATTTTTAATAACCACTTTATCCTTGTAAATAAATTTTGATACCAATTTTTAATTTTTAACTGCAAAATTCTACGTGATGCAAATCACGATCATTATCTAATGCATCAATGTCTCTATTGGTAGTATGGATTAATTAATCTGGATAGAGCCTTTTATGATCAGAATTACATTTGCGGCTTATAGTGTAACAAACGAATGTTAATTTTAATTACAGCTAAAATATCTAACAGACCATTGAATTTGATATTCACCTAAACGTTGGTCAGTAAAGTTTTAATAATGTCGTCGTGATTATACATTTTAATGATTATATATATATATATATATATATATATATATATATATATATATATATATATATATATATATATATATATATATATATATATATATATATATATATATATATATATATATATATATATATATATATATATATATATATATATATATATATATATATATATATATATATATATATATATATATATATATATATATATATATATATATATATATATATATATATATATATATATATATATATATATATATATATATATATATAATCACTTTGTTTATAAACATTTTATAAGCAATACCTTATCTGCGAAGTAGTCACGCGTGTACTGTACGCGTGCCGATACTGAAATATTGGTATAAGAGATTTTCCCCGCATTATTTAAATCCTGCGTTGCTCCACAGTACCTTCTACCTTTGTGGTTTCATAAAAATTGATTCGAATGTTGTAGAGAGTAGTCAGGATAAACGGAAAAATAGACAGGCAATATTTTAAAACTGTTGATGTATGTTTCAGAAACATGTTGTTATTTTGACATCACAAACAGATACTCCAATTTTTCTTTCTTTTTCAGACCATTATGGTAAAATAGAGTGGTCGAAGGTTTAATAAAAATCTTAATTATATAACAAAAATTTATTTATTTCTTTTGCCAGTAGTTTCCATTTTTACGGCCCCTACATACATTTTTGACCTTTGTAATATTAATATAAGTATTAATAAGGCATAATATTAACGATGAGGTTTAGAACATTTTTTAAAGAAACTAGAATAATTTAAGATATAAGAATAGCCAAATTCCAAGTAAAAGGAGCTATTAGAAAATATGACTTCACCAGCACAAATTCTTAATTGTCATCAATTTTATTTGAAAATTTTATATCCAATTTTATAGCGAGCTGTAAAATTTAGCATCAGTAATTCCTGTCTCTGGTAATAAATTTTAAAATCTAACGCGAACAAAATTTATCTCTTGGTTCGTATTGCACTGTGTATGCTTGCATGTTTGTTGTGAAGATTTATGCCGACATCCATCATAGATTTTAGATTTTGTTTTGTTGTATTTTTTTAATTGTCAATACTTTAACCTGTAGATATTTCGAGGTCATATTTTCATCTTTACTTTATTGTGTTAGGGTTAATTACACTTTTTACTTATTTTATCTAAGACTATTCTAAAGAGCCTTAAGGTGTGGTTGAACTCTATACATTGAGGCTTTTTTGCCTCATAACACAATCTTGATTTGTTAAATTGTAGATTAAACGGGAACTAGTACACGACGTCTTTGTAGTTGTATAAGCTCTTAAATCAACAATATTGGAGTACCGCTTCTTTTTTATAATTTAAATAAATATTTCAATTATTTTTGTTATCAATTATACAAGTGTGTTAAACTTACCGTAAATATCAGTACAGTAAAAACTATGTAACTTTCATCTAAAGTTACTGTATAATAAATAAAAGAATACTGTAGACTTTACAATGATTCTCAATTTTAATTATAACGGGTTTTTTATTCTTAATTTTAGAACTAAGTCACTGATTGTGATCAATCTATGTTAACCTTTTAATGTTTAATTTAGAATGACTTCAAATGTATTTTAATATTTTGAGAATGGGGTGGTAATCATTCATGCAAATAATCGTCGTTTTAAACGGGGATCTATGTGGTGCTATTTTGCTCAGTAGCTTCGTGAAACGATTTCCACTGCATACATTTATCATTGCAGGTTTCTGGTATCTCACAGATAAAAGTACAACACTTGATTTAAATAGACGTTATGTGAATGTAATTTGACTTTTTAAAAAAATATGGATTTCAAAAATATGGATATAATAATAATAAAAATATGGATATTTAATTTAAAGTACTATTAATCATTTATACGTCTGTAATAATAGCAAAATAAATGTTTATTTTAATATTCTTAAGTTATACAATATTTTATAATATATAATATTTATATAAAACGTTTCATTTTGTTTAATAATATTAAAAAGGACGCATTTTAACGACATCTGTAAGACTACGCTTCAGTCAAATACTAATAACAAAGTCTGCTGAAGAAAATAAACCTTCTACTGCTGTTTTTACTAGTTTGATGTATGGTACATTAATATTATATGTACTCTGTCAACTATTGTAGCGACACTAAAGTTGAGTTTAGAGCCTTCCTCGCAACACCCCTCTCGTCCCAGTAGTGCTTGAGGTTCAAATCGACCTCAATCCACACAGAATAAAATTATTTGATACTGACGTTTGAAATTTATTTTGACCTCAAATATTTTTTCCTCTACTAGGTAAAGGCTTCACGTATGTAAAGGAACTTATGTTTATTTTTGTCAATTATTATATAATTGAGTGCAAACTTACTTAGCTTTTTAAGGTTCCGTACCCAAAGGATAAAACGAAGCCTCAGTACTAAGCCTCCGCTGTCTGTCTCCAGGCTGTATCTCATAGTCATAGTCATGATAGCTAGAAAGCTGAAAATTTCACAAATTATTTATTTCCGTTACTGCTATTACAAGAAATATTAAAATAAAAAAAATTAAATATTAAGGGTTAATACGCGGGTAGGGTACCCATATAATAAGCGTATTTTTCGTATTTCTTCCTTAATATTGAAAATGGTAACAGGTAAACGCTTCAAATTTTCACAGAATATTTACTTGTATATTACCTTTCAAAATAAATAATTAAATAACAATAAAGTAAACATTAAAAATATATACGATCATGAAATAGGTGTGGAAGGTGTGGTTTTTGAGGTATTGCGTGTTGAGTGGCGAAGCTCAACGCCGAGCGTTGCCTAGTTTCCATAGCGAGGAAAATGGAAATAGAAAAATCCATCTTCTCCCAGTGGGGATCAAACCCACAAACCGTCGCGTTTACAGGCAGACGCTACGCCTCTGCGCCACGACGGTCCTTATTCAAAATTTTTATTTCCTTAATTTATATTAGTATTGTTTAAGTGCTTTTTCAGGTTAAGTAAAGAAAAATATTTAAATGTTGAATGAAGTTATGAATGTAAATATTCTTATAATTGATATTTTTCATAACAATCTTTTGTAAGAATTATATCAGGGTTAGTTTTTAAGTTGATTTCAAGAAATTTGTAAAAATATCCCTTCAGATATTTATATCAAAATTAGATTGCTAATTTTCTTGTTATTGATATTTTTTATATATTTTACTCTATTTCTATGAATTAATTAATATATGTATACATACATATAATAATATGATGTACTAATATATTTTATTGACTTATAAAAATAAATTAAAAAAATTAAACTTACAATAGAATGCGTCGCGTATATAAAACTATAGCATACTAAGTACCTTTTAGATGGCTATAAAACCAAATATCTCATAATATCCTATATATAAAAAAAATAATTGGAATTAATATGATTTGCTGGTTACATAATTTAATATATACGAAGAGACCAAAGCATAGTATTTTCAGTATGACCAGAAACTTGTAGGTCGCGGATTCTTTTCCTACTTAGGATTATAAATGATTTGCACTCTCCTGCTCTGATAGACTCTCAGAACTTAGCAGAAGTGGTGAATCAATATAATTTTTAAAATAATTAATTAATCTAAATCTAAAAAAAAATGTCTTCTTGCCATAGCGTATAAAATGCTGATATTTAATTATTTCTCAGTAGAAATTGAACTCATAACCACCGCATTTATAATCAGACGACCTACCACTGAGTCACCACGATCTATCCGAATCTACCATGGCTACTGTAAATCAATCATCAAGATTAGCTGTCTTGACTTAATTTCATTAGGTTGATTTTATACGTCTTGCTATTATGCTAAAAGTTTGTTACTTAGTAATTCTGTCAAGCGTAGTTTAGTTTTATTGTGTATAATTTTTGTATAGAAGGGATATAGTTTTTGTATGTTAAGATTATATTTATGATTTTTTTACCCTCTCATATCTATATTGCTTAGATCTTTCAATTTACGCGACGATACATAATGGATTTCATTAAAAATATACATATTTTGTCTTATTAAATTATCTTTTGGTTTGCTTCTCAATAGGCAATGTTTTGAATTTAGGCGGCTATATATGGGGTCCTGCGCTGGACGTCGAAGTTAAAAAAGAAAATTTATGTAAATATTACCATTTTATACGAACTCTTAAACACAATCGATCTTAACATTAAGATACGTTTCAATCCCACTACAATTTTGGTATTGTACAAAAATGAATGGTAAAACGATTAAGTTTCTCATTATTTTCACAATAGCTAGACATTCAATTAAAAATTATAAAAAAATTCAATTACATATACATACAACGGGCCCAGTTTGTGCCATACCAATTGTGAAATCTAAAGCCGTAATCTAATTTAATCCTACGACAAATCTTTGATTTCTAATTAAAAAAAAAAGAAAGGTAAAGGGAGGTATAAGCAGAGAAAATAGAATGTAAAAACAATTCTCCGTCATACAATTTATAAGACCGATTTAATATAAGGTCTAAAAGACCTTATATTAAATCGGTCTTATAAATTAACAAGACATTAGCGTATGCAATGTTGGCACTATGAGAGTATTTTATTAAAATAAAAAAAATACCATTGAGTAGGAATCAAATTTTCAGTCACATGTTCCAAAATAAATAATATTTTACATAAAATTTGACATTTGAATTAATTGCGTAGATTCTTTTTGAAAACTCGACATTTCATAAACTTGGGTAGTCTTCCCGTGATCACAGACCAATGCAAATTCGGTTAAAATGTTTAAAAATTACGGAAATAAAATGTCATATTAAAAATAAATATTACCTAATAATTTTAACCTTTTGAAATTTTAGTAATAATCGCATCGTCTAAATGTCGCGCAGAGTTGGCATTGTAGGCTTCTATCTGTTAACGGACCGCCCGCATGCAATCCCGTATGTACTGTACACTTACAAACTACAATACGCTACACCACTCCGCTACCTGTTCCGTGCTAAAGTTACATTTTATTTAATTATCGTTGAAATTGCAACAATTTTTTTTTTAGAAACTAAGAAACGTTTTTGTTTTCTTTTTTTTTATATATCTCTGTATATGTACGACTTAAAGGTTGATATATTATACTTCCTGCCCCAAAATCAAGATATTGAATTAATCTAATATTAAATAATTAGGGACGAGTTTAAAATACTTACTTAAAGAAAACATATAAAAATTTTGAACGCAGCGGAACTCGAACCCGCGCCCTCCTGCGAACCGTGCAGGCGCTCTCACCACTGAGCCATGCGTTCTACATCACGCCGCGTTGAAATTCTTATATGCTTTTATACAACTTATATCGTTGTGAGCATCTCTGTAGGGAGATTTACAAATTTCCGCTACCCAAAGACCATTACAAAGAACAATCGTTTGGCGAGAGAAAATGCTATTTTTATTAAATATTATTATGATTTTTTTTAAAGTGTTAATAAATCTTTAAATATTTTTTCTATCCTCAGTGTGGATTAACACTTTAAAAAAAATCATAAAAATATTTAATAAAAATAGCATTCTCTCTCGCCAAACGATGGTCTTTGGGTAGCGGAAATTTGTAAAAATCTCCCTACAGAGATGCTAACAACGATATAAGTTGTATAAAAGCATATAAGAATTTCAACGCGGCGTGATGTAGAACGCATGGCTCAGTGGTGAGAGCGCCTGCACGGTTCGCAGGAGGGCGCGGGTTCGAGTCCCGCTGCGTTAAAAATTTTTATATTTTTTCTTTAAGTATTTTTTCTATCCTCAGTGTGGATTAACACTTCAAAAAAAAAATCATTAAAATATTTAAAATACTTGTTTTACTTTATTTATGATCTTCCACAGACTTTATTCAAAGAAAAAAGTTACATTTTTTTTTTTTTTTTTATGGGAAGGACAAGGCAAACGAGCGGTCAGGTCACCTGATGGTAAGTGATCACCGACGCCCACGGCCCTGTGTAACAGCAGAGGTGTTACAAGAGCGTTGCCGGCCTTTAAGGTGGACGTAGACGCGCTTTTTGAAGGTACCCATGTTGTATCGATCAGGAAACACTGCCGCAGGTAGGCTATTCCACATTAGTGTGGTGCGTGGAAAAAAGTTCCTACGGAACCGCACAGTAGAAGAGTTCCACGTGTCCAGATGGTGGGGATGATATCTTAATTTGTGTCGTACTGTGCGGTTGGAGAATTCAGCGGCAGGCACCAGATCAAAAAGTTCTCCAGAACACTCCCCATGGTTTAAGCGATAGAGAACGCACAGCGAGGAAACGTCTCTACGCAGCGCCAAAGTGTCTAGCCTTTCACAGATATTTGGGTCCCCAACGGTACGAACGGCTCTACGCTGTATGCGATCAAATGGTTCAAGTTGATACTGGGGTGCCCCAGACCACGGCTGCGAACAAGACTCCATGTGTGGCCGAACCTGGGCTCTATACAGAGCCAATCGGTGTGCAGACGGGAAGTACTGTCTCGCTCTTCCGATGACACCCAGTTTCTTCGAGGCCAACTTGGCGTTGCTATCCAAATGATCGCGATACTGAATGTGATTCGAAACGCTGAGCCCCAATATACTGATAGTAGGCGAGGCTTTAAGAGAAGTGTTCTCAAAAACTTGTGACACGACAAAAGGGTTTTTTTTAGTGGTTAACGCGCAAACTTGAGTCTTCTGGGGGTTGAATTGAAACAGATTCTTTTCACCCCATAGTAAGACATTACTGAGGGAGGTCTCAATAGAAGACACAAGTTTCATTCGGCAATCGTCGACGTTTTCCCCAGAAAGACCTGCACGGCCGGAGTATACAGCGTCCACAGTACTATCATCCGCATAGCAATGAATGTTAGAATCTAACATGTCATTGATATGCAGAAGAAAAAGCGTGGGGGACAGCACACAGCCTTGGGGGACGCCAGCATTTACGGGAAAATAATCAGATCAAAAACCGTCGACAGCGACTTTAATGGTACGCCCGGTAAGAAAGCTAGCGACCCACTTGCACAAATTCTCGGGAAGCCCATACGATGGAGGTTTTGCTAGGAGTGCTCTATGGCACACACAATCAAAGGCTTTCGCCATATCCAAACTAACTGTCAGGCCTTCGCCTTTGCTTTCGACAGCTGCAGCCCAACGGTGAGTAAGGTAAACTAGAAAATCACCAGTTGAACGACCATGGCGAAAGCCATATTGACGGTCGTATATCAACTGGTGATCCTCTAGATAATCCAGCAGCTGGCTGTTTATTATACTCTCCATAACTTTGGAGAGCAGGAAGGTGATAGCGATAGGCCTATAGTTTGCCGGATTCGAGCTGTCACCTTTCTTCGGGATCGGATGGATCAGAGCGCTCTTCCACGAGTTCGGGACTACGCCGATTGAATAGGAAAGCTGAAATAAACGCGTTAGTACCGGTGTAAACTCAGGAGCGCAAAAACGGAGCACTAAAGGAGAAATGCCATCAGGTCCACTCGATTTGTGGATGTCCAAAGAAGAGAGGGCTCGCCGAACAGCTTTTTGACTGAACTTAATGTCTAGTATTGAGCTAAGAAATCTCGGGATTGTTGGCGGTGTCTTACCTTGGTAATCAAGAGTCGAGTTAGAGGCAAAGAGAGTTCCCAGGAGGTCGGCTTTCTCTTTGGCCGTATGGACGAGGATGTCATTCTCTGTGCGTAACGGCGGAAACGAGGGCCGGCTGAAGTTGCCAAGTGTTACCTTTGAGAGCGCCCAGAACTGACGTGTTCCAGACGGGCAGCCCACAAGTTTCACACCGATTTTCGCGATATGCTCGGACCTGGCTCTGGCGATTTGCCGCTTAAAGTACCTAGGGACTCGGGTATACCTCCCTTTTAAGGTTTTCACCTTCGGATCCGCAGTAGCCAGCGCATCAGCCCAAACTTGATATGCCTTACGCTTTTCAGTAGCAGCTTGTTTGCAAGACATACCAAACCACGGCTGTGACTTACCACCAAGCGGCACCACGGAGCTAGGAACATAAAGCTCCATACCCTGTTAAACCACCTTGGCAACAGCCGAAGCACAGGTACTCGGATCATCAGAAGAGAAGCAAATCGGCCCCCAGGGATAGGATGAGTAAAAAGCACGCATCCCGTCCCAATCTGCTGACTTATAGTGCCAGACGCGACGAGTCGCTGGTGTTCCGCGACTGTTGCGCTTAATAGGCACCTCACTCCGCACTAGGCAGTGATCGGAAGATCCCAGAGAAGCATCGACCACAACCCGATACTGTTCTGGATGTGAAGTCAGAAGAAGGTCCAGTAAGGAGGCATTATGGCTATCCACGTCTGGAAGACGCGTGGTTGAGTCAACCAGTTGGGATGGTCCATTAGCCACAGCAAGGTCAAATACAGCCCTCCCCGCGTGGTCAGTGGTGCGTGACCCAAACCAATCGGAATTGTGGGCATTAAAATCGCCAAGTATCACGATTTCAGCGGAGGGGATAAGCGAGAGCACATCATTAATGGCCGATTGCAAACGCTCCATAAGTCGATCTGTTTCTGTATTACCACTATGGGACCTGTACAGATAAGCGTAGATTCGGACGCGATCGTTTGAATCGATACGAAGCCAGATAATAGACAGGTCCTGACCTTCAAAATTAGCAAGACGACGGAAACTCAAGTCATTCCTTATGAACACAGCGACTCCGGCATGACGCATGAAGTTATGCTCCAATTTGTAGCCAGGATAATGAAGATAGGCTGTGTCACTCGGTCTGACAATTTGTGTTTCGGTCAGAAACAACAAGGCCGGCCGAGCCGTCTCAAGGTGGTAATGGACGGCATTCAAGTTGGAATGAAGACCCCTGATGTTACAGAAATTCACTCTAAGCGTGGAAGGGGTTGCCGTAGAGCGCACACCTCGTTTGCCTTGTCTAGTGCGCGGTTCTGTGCCCCCCCCAGAATTCGACGGGCAGCCTGAGTGTAAAGACTCAGGGAGGGATTCTCCAGCACCGGGGGTGCTGGTACCCTCCTGGGGTAGAATCTCTTTCAGTACCGCTGTCATATTCGGGGAAGTGTTTGGGGTTGGGCTTCGGAGCTCGGCATTACCTAATGCAACACGCAGTGACAAAAAAAAGCCACTACTTAACGCCGGTTTTAAATGCCGAGGGTGGTAATTATCCGGTCGAGTCTACCCAAGGGTTGTCAACACTGACAACATGACTCTACCATCTAAACATGACTCTACCACCTAAAAGACCCAGGTGTGTTATTATGTGTTAAATAATGTAACATTCAACACATAAAGACCACCAAACAGCGTGAGTACATTTAATTTTCCGTCCCATAAACTCTTATTACAACACAGTTCAACAAAAACAATTCAATTACAACATAAACAAAGTTAACAAACTAAACATATTTGTATGGACGTACAAAATAACCTTATCAGTCTTCAATGGGATATAAATTTTGTTGGCCAGTTGTATATGTCTCTGTAACCTCAAAGCTATCTTATAGAGAGAGGTCAAGCTATATTTGACATGATTCCGCTGTCATTCCCCCGATTTAGCTTCCTATTACTAGAATTATTTATTCGTTTACTGCTCTCAAAAACGGACATTTATATATTGTTGGCCTCATTTATACATTGTTGTCCTCATTCAGATTGGTGATCTCATACAACACAGACTCTTATTAAATGTGAATAAGTATGTATCTGTAGACAAAGTTACTCTTGAGAATTTCACTATTATCAGCTGACCTATCTTTCTATTTTAAATAATTTCCCTGTTAATTTAATAAATGAAAATGTGAATATTTTTTATCGATATTAAGTCTTATGAAACAATTCTAAATACATAAATACTTATTACAATGAGATACTTTTTATCTTTCGTGTATAGTATGCTTGAGAGTTCGTTCGTCGTTTCGAACTTCGTCGTTACATACGTCGCGGAACTTGTCTTTATGTAATGTTACAGCGAAACATTAAAATTACTGGATCTGTTTAATATCTACATATAAAAATAAACACTTACAGAAATGTTTGGATTTTTCAATACGATTGGATACACCGAGTGTAACGATGTAACGATTCGATTTCCATTCGATTCGAGATTGAAGTGTCATTTTCTTTGCTCTATTATTAACAAGAAAAAGTGTTAAGCTCTGCAACATATTTAGTAGGGCCTCTATTTAGTAGGGTTATATAAAAGACATAGAGTAAAGCTTGTTTTATTTACTTACTATTTTATTGTTACAAACCACCTCACACTATAAACGTTGATATGAAAATACGGAATGAGCTTTTATTCAAGGAGCTTTATGAATGCAACTTAATTAGTTTTCATTTTATAAAATAAAAGTGTAACATTTTTTCCATTACAAGTTAGAAAGGCTTATTATTAAAGGCCATATTTTTGTATATAAAATATTATATACATATGAATATTTTTCTGTTCTTCGTGTGGCCTAAAATGTTAGGGTTCGTAATTAAAATATGTAAAATTGTCTCTACAAAAGCTGCTCACATATCGCTTACTAACTAGAGTACTACGAAGGTATATTTGTTGGAGAAAAGTGGGTTCAGCTTCTGATATGTTTTTAAAATGTATATTTTTCATCGTTAAATATAATTTTTATGAATATGTTTTGAGATTTTATGCGATAAATAGTGAAAGCAAACCTGACAAAAGCCTGAAAGCAAATCTAGCTTATTTATATCTTTCTTAGAAATTGTAAAAGATTACTATATTATACATATATTTTGTACATACATATATTTTACTAATATATTATTTGAATATAAAACATTATAAAACTAAAAACATTAGCAAATATGACTCACAAACTTCGTGCCGCCACTTATGACCTTAGAACGTTAAGATGCTATCTTGTATTTAAAATGAAATAAGCTCAATTAGATATAAACAGACTACAATATAGAAATAAAACAGACATTTTGCAATATTAATAATATTACTTTACTAAATGTAACATACAAACTTGCCTATGCGACTGGTGTAGCGAGTTATCAAAACACAGAGCCCCGAGGGCACTTCGGGTGCGTTGGGGCATGTATGGGGATACTCGCTAGATTATATCTGATTGTGTGAATGTGACGAATATAATAATTCATAAAATAATATAGAGGATTAAAATATTTTTGTGATTTTTAAAGTGTTAATCCACACTGAGAATAGAAAGTATTTAAAATATCGCTATGATTTGAGTCGTTCTACACGATTTTTACTGACGCTAAGTTATTTAATCCATCCTTGTATAGGTAACTATGTCCTATCTTGGTAAAGTTACGTAACTATAGGTAAGTTAAGCAAAGTCCTAGATATAGGAAGGGAGATCTCATTATGAATACTCAATAACAAATTAATCGTTTGTGTAAAATTGCTTTAAAACTTATCTAAATCATACTACGCTGGTAAGCTAATAATTCTATGAAACTTTGTTTTAGTAATAATAAAGGTGATTTTATTATAAATTTAAGATATTATAGTGGTTGTACCACTATACTAACTTTAAAAAATATTTTTAGAAAATATATACAACATATACGAAATTATATGAACAAGTCGTAACAAGTATATAATAATTATGACGTAGCTTCACAAGTGCCACTCAACATGCGATATCCCGACTTTGGCCAGAAAAGGGGAGAAGGGTGAATCACGGTAAGTAGTCCTTGCTAAATAATATTGAAATTGAAATTTATAATATTTTTTTATTGTCTAATTAAATTTAAATGTGTTTTGCTTGTTTTGTTTGTTTTTACAGATTAGATAATTTGTTTAGATGTAGGTTCGAATCCTTGATACGGTAATTTGTTTAAAATTTTGACGTCTTAAAGCTTTTGTTTTAAAATTAGCAATCGGTTTACACTTGTACTATTGAAAATAAGTGGTATAAGCTTTCAGGTTGACTTTATAAAACAAGCATGTTTTTTATACAGAAAATGGAATATTTTACACTAAATTGTCTCTTGTCTATACAATTTGGTAGACTCTTGTATTATATATTAGTGAAAGCTTACTAATTTTAGTAAATATAATCGAGTGGGACTCGAACTCACACTTTACTAAAGGTAAAATTGACAGAAAAATAGTGACAATAATGATCCGTATCCTCGTCGTCCTTTTATCAAAATATTTTAAATATCTACTTTTTTAAAACAATGTGTCCAATTAACAACGAATACGGTAATTTAATTTATTAATCTCTACAGAATTAATTAAATAATATATACGCTTTTCATTGAAGGTTGACCAAGTCCCCTAATGTTAGTTGGCTAACTAAATTTAACATTTGTATCGTAATTTATGTTCCCACATTCACCACTTTGTAATGACCTCGGGTTTTACACATTGTGTTCCTGTGAAAAGGATTTTAATATTATATAAAGAAATTATAATTTTGTGAATCGTTTCAAAAACAAACGTTTACTACAGTTTTTACAGCTTTATAGTTAAGGAGACACTGTTGTTTACTTATTGTTGTTTAAGACTACAGCGTGATGTTGGCTTCACTTAACAATATCTCGAAAGGCGGAATGAGGAAAACGGTATTGTAAGAATAGGTTTCCTCTCCTAAAGAAGATAAACCAATTATACTATCGCGTCTCAGTCTGACTGAATAACACCTACGTGACGGTTTCATTGAATATATAATTTTATTATGCTTAGTTAAGTACCACGTATACAACCTAAATAGATATAATACCTAATAAGCCTGGCACATGCGGTATTTAATATTAAATATATTTTTATGAATTTTAATGTGTAAATCTACAATAAGGATAGAAAAATACTAAAAGAAAACATATAAAAAAATAACGCAGCGGGATTTGAGCCCACGCCTCTTGCAAATCGTGCAAGCTCTCTAACTAATAAGCTATGCGTTCTTCGTCACGCCACGTCCAAATTCTTATACGAGTATGTACAATTTATACCGTTGTTAACTATTTTAGTAAATTGCATTAATTAATATTATTATTTACTAAAACTATTTAAATATTTATAATTTTATCACAACAAATCAATTTCACTCAAACAAACGGAAATGATACAAGACACTGAAATAGATAACAATATGTCAACATAATATTTATCCCGAACAAAGGTAAGAATGACCGCTTCTTCTGACCGCAGGAGGCCTTTTCGTTTACTCCACCTACTTCGTTAAACTGTTCAATCTATTTCTAACAAAATTCATAGATTTTTCAGTAACCATTGCTGCTTTTAATTAATATACATTAAAATGTTGTATAAAAAAACGGCATTGTATGTTTAAACTATAACATTTTGTAAGGGAGAATTTTATTGAATCTCATAGGAGGCACTCCACTAGGGTATCCTTTTTGTTTTCACATATCTCGGTAATCCTGGGTGTATCCGAGATTGCGATCAGAATGTTACGTTCAGTGTTTGCAAGTACGAATATTTTAAGGATTTATAAAATAAATAAAATTATGTGAAACTATTTCAAGTTGGAGTATGAAAATTTGTGTTATTCATTCGGTTAATCCCCTTATTTATAAAATAAATTGAAAGTACACAAAACAACCTTTTGATTACTTTATAGGCTATAAAAATATCTTAAACTTAAAAAAAAATCTTTATTATATACTTCAAGTGTTTCTCTTCTTTCCGCGCAACTTATACTTCGCGCTTCGTCTCGCCCGTGCGAGAACTTATACGAACAAGTTTTACAGGTAATATTCAAAATTTTGATCTATTTTTTATTTTGTCAAATATTTACAAAAACGAATAAATAAACAAAAATATTTAAAATGTAAAAAATTATTGCTTGTGTATGAGATATCAAAATATGTTCCTATCGTAAAGTATACAATCAGTGAACATCTTATGGTCAATATGTAATGTCCTTATATCCTTCTGGTTTAAAGAATAGTAAAAAAAATCAAAATTACTTAGTAGATTAGTTACTTATTACTTACTTAGATTTGCGTATTAAGCTACGGTTTACGGCATTTTATTGAAAATTTAGGGTGACTTAGTCAGTAAAGCTTTTCGATTTCTAGTAAATTAATTTATGTATCAATTCATAGTTTGTTCTGACGTGTATAAATGTTTTACCTGTAACTTTACTAAAAGAGAAACTGCCCTTCTTCGATTTTTGTCTCTTTAGGTCTCTGGTCCGGCTGCCTAAATATTTTAAACAATTGTAATGTGTCTACTAAATTTGATATCATTTATACGTGGAACCGAATTAAATCGATAAATAAATTGTTAAACTTCAACTGAGACTAGATACCGGGGCTCTATCTGGACACATCTTTTTACTCCTATTTCTATACTAGACCTGCATCGAAGAAGAAAAAACTGCTGATCACTAGCGTTTGCCCTGTTCAAGAGTAGCAACTTACATGGAATCACATCTCGAAGCACCGATATGTCTCCTTGAGATCGCCAGCAATATTGAGGGCTTGCTGGGATTCTTGACTTAGTTGGGGTGGCACGTTTAGTGCCCTTCCCACCGGCGCAAAATAGCGCGCGGACCGCCCTTAAGAATATCAATTGTTCCGAATTTCACCTTTAACATGCATGCTTTAAAATATAGATTTGCTTAAGACTACGTTTTTCTCTGTTTGCTAAATACAAGGTAAAAAGATATTACTACGTGAATATGGATTGGTGTTTTTAACTTGCTTACAAACTATAGTGTTTCTCTAATACTTTCTCTCGGCTTGTTAGAAATCATCGATTGATTTCGAAGGCTGCTATTGTGAATAAGATGGTAGAAAACAGCGTAAGTCTACCCAAGGCGAACTGCGTACAGCCCCGAACTCTTGTACTTAGACCGGAATGAATAGAGCATTGGACTATTGAAGCTTGTCTTATTCACTTTTAAATACAAATTTGCATAGACCCGTTAAAAAATAATTGATATTTCTTAGTATTTTTTAATTGAAGTTTATAATCATTAAACAAAAACATGAAAATAGAAAATGTTTGAATAATAAAATGAAAACAATTATCTATACTAATAGAAGAAGCATGAATATAAACCAACAATTTGAATTTTACTACGAATGAAAACAAAAATTTGTTAGAAGGGCAAATTGATATTAAATAGTTCTTGTTTAAATATTCTTGAATATACTTTTATATTTTCTAACAATTTTCGGATTCACTAACACAGTTTGGTAAAAAACTCTTTGTGAGAGTGCTTTGTTCTGTTTTAAAAAATTATCCTGATAGGTATTATTCGCAAACATTATGTACGTGAGAGAAAATAAAAAAAATATTTACTTTTTAAAAGATATAAAGGCGGGGAATATCTAAAGAAACTAGGTTTAACTATGATCCACGTCATCAAGCTTACAACATGCTTACAACAAAAAATAATAGTATTGCGTACTACATAAGCCAGAAGGGATCTCTATCGGGAATAGACGAATAGGTGGCAGTATGTCTTCAGGGTTTAACTTGTATAGGCTTCGAGGAATACCATAGAACGGTTTGATACGAAGGGGTGCCAGTATGGTCCAGTATACGGGTTTCCTCGCTGTCAGCGTCTTTAAAGTCATGGCACCCCATGTTTAACTACTTTATTGTTGTTTCCCAGAGTTTAAGTGATCTATTTGCAATTCTCGACCGCTGGATTGAGTTGGATCAAATGCTAGAAAGAAGGAGACGCTTGACTATCGGAGTTCCAGATGATGTGCTGTGTGAGTGATTGTGCACCTCTATTGAATATCGAAACAGTGTTCACCCATATGTCCTTTGCACTATGGTCTTCAGAGAATATTTTCTGAAAATCGGCAATCAGTCCGCAAACTATGGCAGATGCGAGGGCTTATTGCCGGTCGAGTTTGGCTCTCCATTGACCAATACTCTACATTTTAGTTAGTAGTAACAGATTGGGTACTAGTTGTCAAGTTCTGTTATTTCACGTTTTTTAACTTCTACGTGAAGAAAAGTGAACTGCTAGGGTTATGGGATGATTTGTTTTTAATTCTTTGGTATGCCAGTCAACTTAAATATTGATTCTTTGTACACGTAACACTTTATAATATAATGTAATGTGGAAGACCTTCTAATATTATTACATTTGTAAAGTGTCTATGTTTGATTATTGTAATTAGACTACGGTTGAGGGTACATTGCCTAATCTAAGGTTTTAATATTTTGATACAGATATTTTCTCACATTTAACGAAGTGGAGCGAAGATTTTGTTTTTATGTGCCTCGAAACTCTACATTTAAATTTTACAGGGAACATTAGTACGGGCTAACAAAAATTATGTAATTTAATCAAAAAGTTAAATTGATAAAAGTAAACAATAAATTTTAAGTGCCCATTAGATCTATTGCCTATCTTTCCAAATTATCGAATTGCATTTTGTAGTAAAACAACAAATAAAACTATTACTTCCGTTTCAATATGCACGTTTATACTGTTGTATGAAAACAGTACTATCCATTATATGAAATCCAAATAGTTGTATTACTAATTACGACAAACGGTGAGACAATGGTGGATGGTGGTACCAATTTTATTCTAAGATGTGTAATTATAACAATGTGTTAATATAAAAAATTCTTTAGAGGATTCGATTTATTTCTTCTAAGCACATACTTTTTATACTAAAGTTTAGGTTGCTTATCTGTTGTTTTACATTATTATTGTTTCGTATAAAGGTCGTTATTATAATATGTTCCTTAGAAAAAATAAGCAATTCTTTAAAAATATAGCGCTAGGAATATTTAATACTGCAGTTGGAGCGGCAGAACCTAAATCTACGCTCGCTCGAACCTTAATCGCTTGGACAATAAGCCAAAACTTATTGTCCGAGCGAAAGAAAGAAAAAATCTATTTAAACAATCACCCCGAGTTACGTATAGAACTGTAAACCGTCATGCACAGGAGACACTGTAACTCTACGCCAGAATATTTGCTTAATACAATCCAGTGTAATCACTAGAAGTATCCAATTACATATCTAATGTTTAATTAAGAAACAGTGTGTATTCATTAAATTATTCTCTGACACTTTCAGTATTAATTACGAGTACCTTATTAAAGTAATATTGTGATAACTGGTAATATAAGTGCTTAAATTAAAATATTTCTTGAAAACGAATCAAATTTAATGTCTGTGACATTTAGTATAATGTGGTTTTGAGCAAAAGAGCAGAAATTTTTGTCCGATAGAAGTGATGGAACTCTTTATTTAAATTTATAGCTTCACGCTAGAGCTAGAACATAGCGTCCAAATCCTGCGGTCCCTGAATATGTTTTTTGACCTCGTCCACTGTCCGTTAACCTCTTCATACATGTACCTTCCTCCAGTATTTTAATATTACGTATTCAAAAGTCATCTAAGGTCTCCCCTTACCTTTGTTTCTACTTACTATTGCTTTATATATCATTTTACCATTTTTTTATCACTCAATCTTTCGTTATGCCTAAACCAATTGAGCAGGTGTTTTTCATTCTCACATCCTCGCTTGTACCTACCATATTGTGTATCTCTTCGTTGTGAATTCAGTGAGCCGACTCGACATATTCGTCGAAGAGATCACATCTCCATCTCTATCATCATATCTTAATCTTTCTTTCATCTTGTTTTACAATACTCACGTTTGAAAGTCATATAACAGCGTTGGAACCAGAATTGCCTTGTGTACCTTGAAACGTGCAGCGACACCAACTTTCTGCAGTCTTAATAACACTACGGACAGCATTATATCTTTCTACATACTTAAAACTTCCCAAGTAACTTACAACTTTATTCACTTGTTCTAATGATTTACCATTTACAAAAGTCTTGCATACTATATTTTCTTCATCTTTTTTTAGTTCTATTTAGTCTCTTCTTAGTAGTTCAGTAATTAAATATGTATTCCTATTTTGTACAAAATTATTTGAATTTAACTATATAACGTACACAAAAAATTACTAACACGAGGACCGTCGTGGCGCAGAGGCGAAACGTCTGCCTGTAACGCGACGGTTTCTGAGTTCTATCCCCAGTCGGGGAAGGTGGATTTTCTATTTCCATTTTCTTCGCTCTGGCAAACTAGGCAAAGCGCGGCGTTGAGTTCCGCCACTCAACACGCAATGCCTCGAAAAAGGCGGAAAGCGGGGACGGAGAAAGCAGGGACTAAGCAACGGAGTGTCTTAACACTAGGTTCCCACGGTCCCTGCAGTTCCCTCTGCCTACCCTGCCATGTGCGGGATAAAGCGTGAAGCTAAAAAAATATATAAGTTTTACTTAAGTTAAGAGAGATATATGTCATACGTAAAAATTTTATACAAGCCACTCAAATGTCTGTTTAATTCATATTACAATTCGGATTAACGTCAATCATATTTAATGAAGTAGATGCGGCGTCGAATATCATTTGCACGCATTACGATTGGGTTTAAAGAAAATGCATACGTGAAAATGCATAATATATTTTTTAATGGAGTCTGCAAATCATTGTTTTGACAGTGTATACGCTTTTACAATAGGATCTCAGAAAACGTCTGAAAATGTTCTATGTCACAATTTAAAAGAATTATGAACAGGCATTAGTGCGTTAAAGTTATTACTGACGTCGAATTGTGAATGACGCTTAAATAATGAAATTTAGTAAACAACACGCTTTGGTTATTAAAACATCCAGAAAATTTTAAACGACCGAAAACCAATCGAGAAATCACTAACAATTTTGTGCACTTATTCTTCTCTCTTTCTCTCTTTATACATTTTTCAATTTTTTGAATTTTTCCCTTTGGTTGTATTGTAAGTTCTGGGTATCGTGGCGCTAAGTTAACAGGATATATCTTGTAGGTTTCCATTACGCGACGCTTTTGATACAAAATGCAAAAAAATTAAACATTATCCTGAATAAGAAGTTTGATTTTTACTGTGCCTGAAAATATCTATTTGGATATTTGATATTAATTTTACCTTGATTGCTCTAAGTGATTTAAAGAACAGGATGTGTATTTTAAAAGTCAGCGCTCTCGCAGCTGAATACCCACAATATA
The DNA here is from genome assembly GCA_037178615.1 of Dione vanillae. NCBI lineage: Eukaryota > Metazoa > Arthropoda > Insecta > Lepidoptera > Nymphalidae > Dione > Dione vanillae. The sequence continues at coordinate 26,627 of JAZFAU010000378.1, forward strand.
CGCTGGTTAAATAGAATAGATATTTCATTAACGACCTTTCCTGCAGGAATATACGAGTATGAGAACAATAAAATAATCTGAAAAAATCGTTTAAAAGCCAAAACCGCGAAGGGAAAGCTAGTTAGAAAACACAATCTCCAAAATTTCATACATGTAAATCAAAAGCATGAGAAATTGTATTACGAAGGTTGAATTAACATGACTTATGAGTTCGCGTTTGAACTTTCAAAATTGTTAATACAATTATGTACATACCTACTGCATTATGAGTTTACGGCACAATTTACGCGGTATTAACGATTGTAAAATTAATGTTTAAGTTAAATCAAAGTTAAGTAATTATGTTCCATTAAAATTAAAATCTTTGGTAATATAATTGCAGGAGTTTTGTGTGTGACATGTTAGAAGTGTAATTCGTTCGGTTAAGTTTTGTAAAGAGTTATTTTATACAAGCTATAGCATTGTATTTTATTATTTATTTCTTCGAATGGTGACAGCAATTGTATTCACATTTGTCAAACATTTGTCTATAGTAGTTAAGCGATACTCTATTAAAAATAAAAATTTTATTATTTATGTTGAAAAAACATAAATAGAGGACCGTCGTACCGTGAATGTATGTGGGTTCAATTCTCTTTCAGAGAAGACGGATAAATAATTTCTATTTTCGCTTTGGCAATTAGGCAAGTGTAGCGATGAGTTCACCACTCAACAAGAAAGGCCTCAAAACTGGGAACTGAGTATCATAGTGTCTATCACGTGACTGCGGTTCCCTCTGCCTACCTTGCTAAAAGCGGAATTAAGCGTGAATCTAAAAAAAAATAAAGGAAACATGTGTTCAACGATAAATATTTTTCCTATCACATACTTTATTATTTAATTGATATGAGATACATGTTTTATAAGAGTTAAAATTCTGATCGTACACGTCACGAATTGTAGGATCTATTCCTATATGAAGAGAGAGTTATATATATATATATATATATATATATATATATATATATATATATATATATATATATATATATATATATATATATATATATATATATATATATATATATATATATATATATATATATATATATATATATATATATATATATATATATATATATATATATATATATATATATATATATATATATATATATATATATATATATATATATATATATATATATATATATATATATATATATATACCCGTTATATCTCAATAGACGTAAAACGAAAAGCCTTTAATAAAATTCGATTAAAACCATTAATATTCTTTCATACATCATTGAACTTGATTTGCATCTAATTATAAAGTTGAGGAAAATTTTTGAATTTTACCCGTCACTGTAATATTAACTTAATTTATTAGAGCATAGAGTTCACTTTCAAATTATACGTTTCTTATCTGTAACGTTATTGCTTAGAGATAAGGTGTAAATTGGCATGTTTGGAGTGGATTATAAATCGTGCGTCGCTGGACGCCAGTTTCCACTTCATTTCCAAATAAACTCTGTCAAAGTAATAACAAAGTTTGGGGGAGTCATATTGGAGTGAAGATGTAGGAAGATTTTGGATGTGTTATTTGAAATAATACTGTTTGAAATATACCTTCTAGTTATACAAGTGTATTATTGCAAATAATAGGATAGTAGTAGTAGTATGCCTTGGAAATGAAATTCTTGCCCGTAATAATTATCGAATTGTAATTTTTTGGCAAATCAAAAAAGAAGAAAATAAAAATATAGGAAAAGTCCCGCTGAGTTTCTTGCGCCGGTTCTTCTTATCTCTATGGTATTAACTTTAGTGAACTGGTGGTAAATTATGAAAAATATTTGATGTTCAAAAAACGTAGCATGTATCTCCTTATTTTGAATAAAATTATTTGACTTGGGCTTATGTAAGCGCGACGGCTGCAGATTCCATTCCACTCAAGGAAAAAAATCTTAGCTGTTGTAAGCAGATAAGTCATGGCATGGAGTACCACCCATTAATGCGCACTGCTTAAAAATTGGGAGGGTTTGAAGCTACGGACTGATCTATTTACTATTTAATTACATATTTATGACATTATCATTGGGCATTCTTATATATTTGAGACCTACTTAAGGAAAGTAATTATATGTAATATATATTCTTCAATCCCGTTTGTTTTAGACTTAATTTTCAAATATTATATAAGAAGTTTATATTTAGTACTAAAATAAATTATTTCAATTTGTCAAACACTTTGCATCTTAAATGTAATTTAAATTATTTATAGCTTTAACCAAGAATCAAACCTACGATCTTTAGATATCTTAAGCGTTCTAATCAAGTTCATTTAATTAATCTATATATCATGAAAAATCATATAAATAACACCATATCCATAAAATATTATATTTTTTCATCAAATCTTACAATGGATGGAACATTGAGCAATTTTATACACGTAGTTTATGAGGTTACTTCGTACACATAACGGGTCATAACTCAGGGACGGCCTTCATTAAAAACTTGTTGTGATAAAGGAGAATTAAAAAGTATGCCAAAGTATTTCAGAGTTATGTCGAACAAAGTTCAATCGGGAATCTTATTCGCACCTTGGCAATCTTAAGATTTTGAATTTTTAACATTTTTATTATTAAGTAAATATTTGATATTTATTGTAATAATATCAATGTACATATATATTATATATTTTAAGGCATAGTAAATATGTTTTTTTAGCTTGATACAGTATCTAGGCAGAAGGAATCTAGTGTTAATACTCTCCGCTTTTCACTTTCCGCCTTTCCAAGCATTTGGAGTAAAGCAACGGAACTCAACGCCGTGCTTTACCTTGCTAAATGGTAACAAAGAAAGGCACGGCGTTGGGTTGCTTAATGTAATTTGATCTCCAATCACTCGCGTTTACAGGCGACGCTCTATGCTACGACGGTCTTCTATATAATTTTTAGTTACACTTTATTCCCTGCAAACAGTGAACAAAGGAAACAGTGTCAAGACCAAATGTACCAGATTGACTGGTGCATTTATAAAAAAAGATTGAGTAACATTTAACACGCGATATTGAAAAAAGTCATGAAAATAATTGTATAAATGTTGTATTCTGTTTCACTGTTTTAAGTGATGTACGCAAATAAATAACATTAACATATAATATACTTTAATTAAATCAGTATATCATAAAATCATAATGATGTATATATATGTTTCACTATACATATATTTTTATGCTTAATTATTTAAATCTGCACTGTTGCGACGAAAAGGGAATATTTCAGTTCAAACGTATACTCGTTGCCACGACGGTCTACCTGTACGTGTGAGTAATAAATTGAATTTGTCCCCATCCTATTTGCTAGTTTGTCAGTAGACAAAGTGTGTGGAATCCAATACTCAAAACTTACTCGTAGCAAGACACTTTCACGATGCTATCTGAGGTTTCAGATAGGGATGAATAAGATGTGTACCGTTGATACTATGTTTATATATAAGATGATTTTAATATAAAATAGGAATAAATAGTAAATTAATTATTATGAATACAATTGCTTTTATTTTCTATAATTTCCATTTTCTTCACCCTGGCAACCAGGCAAAAACGCGGCGTTAAGTTCCGCCACTCAACACACAACGCCTCAAACAAGTCAGAATGCAGGGAACGGAGTGTCTTAACACTAGGTTCCTACGGTTCCTGCAGTTCCATATGCGTACTCTGCCAAATGTAAGATAAAGCGTAAAGACAATTATAAATACTAAAATAGAAAATAATATTTATGGAAAGTTAAATAAATGGCGGTATTTTGTTTCCTTTAGAGGATCTATCGATCTAGTTATCGATCTATCTAGTAATTTTGATAACCCACGTAACGTACTCAATTAATTATTTTATATATCATAGTAAACAAACATATTTTATAGAACAGAGAGACCTAAGTGAAACTAAGTTGAGTTTTTTGTTTTGCATATAAAGTTTGGACGTAAATCTAAAATATATTCATACAAATACTCACTACATATTCCCACATTAAAAGGAATGTCACGTTTCTACTCGGTCGGGTGTAAAATATTAACTCGTACACCTTCCGTAGCGTTAACTTATGTGTATAATTTTTTACTTTTTACTTTTTACTTTATACACAGAATGTGAAATGATATGGAAACTATCGCAGTTTTTAAAATTTACACGTCTATTTCTATTTTTTTTTCTAAATCCCGCACAGATACAGAGAAAGCCACAGGAATCGTAGGACCATAATGTTAAAACACTCCGCTCCCCTTTTTTCGCCTTTAGGAATCCGTCGTAAAAAAAGATAATACACTCTCCTCGAGTGGAAATAGAAGCTGCACCCCTGCACCTCTGCACTACAAAGGTACATCAACGTATATTTTGTTCCTTTGGAAAATGTACATTACTCAATGTTTTGATATAGTTGACTTACAATCTACTTAAACATTAACATTTGTTATAAGAAATGCGTAAAAATCATGATTTGGAACACAATATTAATTCAAAATACAAAAAAATATTATTAATACTTAAAACAAAAATGAAATAACAAAAAAACAATTTGGAGGTGCTGGGATTTGAACCCAGGACTTTCAGCATGCGAAGCAGACACTCTACCACTGAGTTACACCCCCGATATAAGAAGATCGTCAAATTGCTTATTCAAACTGACATGACTAAATTCTTATAGTGATTAAAAAAAATAGCTTTACGACTCTAGAGTAGATCTTCCCCAAGTGTATCATATACATACAATATCTCTATATAGTCAATGAAGTCTTAGTTTTAAGTAATATCACAACTTTTAAGGGATTTATAAAAAAAACATTGTACTACTTATAAAAAGGTTTCCATAGTGTATATAGTGTATTAACAAAAAAATGATTGTTTGTTCTCTCTACTTTACTATGTTTGAGATTGGATTGATGATATATATATATATATATATATATATATATATATATATATATATATATATATATATATATATATATATATATATATATATATATATATATATATATATATATATATATATATATATATATATATATATATATATATATATATATATATATATATATATATATATATATATATATATAAGGCGGTTGGTTACATATACATATACATATACATATACACTGTCCATCATTTATAAAACTAAATAACATTATATATTGTCTAAGCATATCCATCTATAACATATAAATTTTCGGTTCAAATTTGGTATAAAATATAACTCTTGTAAAAATATTATGTCCTCCTTATATCGGCTATATCTTTTACGATTTTTTGGATTTAAAACATATTGTGACCTGAAACTCGATATTGGCTGTTAAATTATTGATTTCATAAACGTAAACGTGTCCAGTATGGAAAGCTCAAAAAGCTGATCCTGGTAGATATTGACACATAGACTAATGTGACTACTTTACTTTACTTGTGTTTTATATATAAAACAAGCATTAATTAGTAAATATCTGAATTTTTTTCACGTAAAGATTATTTTAGTAAACGCGACAGTTTGTAGGTTCAATTCGCACTCGGAGAAGATGGATTTTTCTATTTCCGTTTTCTTCGCTCTGAAAACTAGGTAAGCGTGGCGTTGATTTCAGCCACTCAACACACAATGCCTGGATAAAGGCGGAAAGCACAGACGGAGAAAGCAGGGACTAAGCAACGGAGTATTTTAATATTCAGTTCCTACGGTTCCTGCAATTACCTCTTCCTACCTTGCCATGTGCAGGATAAAGAGTGAAAACATAAAAACAATATTATAGTTTCCTAAAATATTTATTATTTAGTTAAACAAGCAAAATATCGTGGAATTTCTTAGGACCTGGATATATTTTATATTATATGGAGAGTAAAGAAAAAAACCTTAACTTAGTATAAAGCAACAAATACGTAAATCCAAAGAAAATATGTGAGTATAAACAAACAGTTAATATTTTATTTTGATACGGCAACGAGTGACCGTAATTGCTGTTACGTTTTACTGCCATATCATATTAATATATCATTCTTTTTGTATATATATACACTTTCCTCTGTGTATTTTTTTTATTTTAGCTTGATCTGGCACATGGTAGGATAAGTAAGCTCCAGCTTCTCGCCTTTAAAGACATAGAATTTAAACTGGTCTAACTCAATTTTGCGTCTATTTTCTTAAGTTATATTATGTAATGCAATTAATTTTCATTCACTTTCCCTGAATGGGAATCGAGCTCGCGACCGTTGTTTGCAGTCAAATGCTGCCCTGTACATCAGCAGATGTTCTAATAAAATATTTAAAAAGAAGATATACAATTCTTATATAGAGATAAATGATTAGTAAGATCCTACTCCGTCCCCGCTTTCCGCATTTTTCGAGGCATTGCGTGCTGAGTGGTGGAACTCAACGCCACGCTTTGCCTAGTTTCCAGAGAGAAGAAAATTGAAATAGAAAAATCCATCTTCCCCAAGTGGGGATCGAACCCTCAAACCGTTGCGATTACAGGCAGACGCTTACGCCTCTGCGCCACGGAGACGGAGAAAGCAGGGACTAAGCAACGGAGTGTCTTAACACTAGGTTCATATGATTCCTGCAGTCCCCTCTGCCTACCCTGCCATGTGCGGGATAAAGCGTGAAGCTAAAAAAATCCTACTCATAAGCTAGAAGGTCCGCTAGAAAGGTCCAATAAATGTTGTTAATGACTCTGACAACTCCATTTTTAGATTAGTAACTGTATGGAAATGAAAAAGTCCTACAGTTTTTTACTGTATTTAGATCATTTTTTTATTATATTTTTTTACCAGACTAATTCTAAATATTATTCAATTCAAACTTTTAATTAATCTTAAAATTTATTTTATTGTTAGATATTTTGGTAAAGTATGTTGCTGAAAAGAGATATTTTAGAAAAATATTATCTTTATATATTTATTTTTAATTACGTAAGGTGAATATTAACCACTATATCCATGGAGATAGTAAGGGCAGCTAAACATATGCTGGTGGACACATGCTACCCAACTGGCATAGGCATTATATTCACACAACAAGAAATTTGGATAAATATATTTTATGTTTCAGTAGTTCAAAAATGTCAAAAAATGCAGAGAACGGAATGTTTTGGCACTAGTTTTTCTCTACTCTTAAAAAGTCGTAAAAGTAAGTTTTGGCAATAAAACGATATTCAGTAAAACCGTACTGTATAATGAAACTCCTCCATTCATTATTCCAGGAAAGTTACTAAATCTGAAGATTCAGTTATACAAGCCATTAATTAAATTAAACTTTCAAAATTATGAGGCCAAGTTGGTGCAGTGAGTGCCTGTAAGCGACTGTAATAGCAATTGCTATGGGTTTGATTCCCGTTTGTGTGAAATTACTATTATACTATTGACATTTCTGTCTTTCTCTCTCCCTTTTGCGATCCGATAAGGAAAATGTGAAGTTGAGTTGACTAGATTTCTGTTGAAAAGTGGAGATTAGGTTGTCTTTACTTAAGTTTCAATACGATAGGTTTCATGCCAATGCTTAGAAATTAGAGATTTCTGTTAATTTGAATGTAATTAAAATTATTTTCATTTTATTAATTCTAGTGGAAAAAGTTATAGTAATAGATATCCTTCAAAATAAGGTCAATATAATTTATGTTATCAGTATTAATACTTTTCATATGTCCAAGAAGGTAAAAAAATCCAAGAAATTTGCCATACCACACAACACAAAGACGATAAAAAAACTACTAAACAAATTAACTGGTAAACTACTAAATATATATTTCAAGGAAAACCTAACTCAAATAACAAATGTTGAATCATAAATCAAAATTAAACGGCGCCGCTGCTCCCAAAGATCCGGTAATGAGAAATCGAGTTAACTCCGCTACATTGAAAGCATTATTTGGCGGCGACGAATTTAAACACAAGATGACATTTTCTTATTTACTTAATAAGCTTCTTAGTGTAGTGAAATGTTTCAACTATATTTTTCATTTTTGACGTGACAACGTCTTAAATTAGGTTGTGCGGCTCGGAGTCAAATATGAAAATGGTAACGTAACGATGTGTCAACTGTCACCGAACTATGATCGGTCCGCCGCGCGTATCACTTGACACATGTACAATGTTTTAGTAAACAACATATATTTTCTATAGTTAAAATTTGTGGAATTTATATTATAATTATTAATCATATCAATAAATATTCTACCGAGAAAAAGACGTTGTCACGTAAAATTTTCGCCCGTAAAACCCACTTTACAGGCAACCATTTTTTTACTTATTGTGAGTCATTAAACATAGAGACTGAATGAAAGTCATATATGAATGACTACAGAAATTTTAAGTTTTATTTCCTGACTTCTCTTTGCTTTTATAGCAATAGAAAGGGAAATTATATATTCATAGTACGAAAATTATTTAAATAGATTATCCAAACATACGAGTTTCCATCTAGTGTCAAAACTCTACTTACTCTCCTAACTTAACATCACATTCCATGTTCTTTTATCAAAGTACAGACAGTAAATAAAATAATAAGATATACTACTAGAATCACTATATCAGCTATACGACACGCAAATATGCTATCACAGGATAGCGCACCTAAAATTTCATTGTTTCATTTCGTTTTTGGCATTTTATTTTGGCCCTTAATGTTTTTCAGGTTTCCTTTGTTAAATTAAAATTATGAATTCCTGGAAGGTCTTGATTGTTTTTGTTCCTTACCATCTTTTATAAATATTTTTGTTCGTTATTCATTTGTCTTGTATAACAATACTCCCTGTATTATTTTAATTTCATAAACAGAACATTGACTTGGTTTTAATTGTATGTATGAGAGTGGAGAACGGAGAGTCTCATCACTCTTCTTCTTACAATTTTAAACCAGTAGTTTTTACTGATCACAATTATGACAAAAATTTTTAGCAATTGAAATATTTTATAATTTTTTTTTGTTATTCATTCATTTTATACAACAATATAGGATATATTATTATAATTTTATAAACAAAACATTGACATGCTTGTAATTACGTATGGGAAAGTGGAGAACGGAGAGTGTCCTAGACTCTTCTTCTTACATTTTTAAAATAATAGTTTAAGCTTACTTCAATAATGAAAACATTTATAGCTATTATTAAAACAAACAATACATAAGACATACTATACGTAGCTTCATTGTAGCACTTCGTAGCTTTTTGTAGCACCAAGTAAAGCGTTAGTCTGTTACCCTTCCACTTTTAAATACGCTGACATATAATAAAATATTTAAAAATATTAATAAATACTTCTCCAACAAATATAAACAGAATGGTGTCCAAGGTATAAATTGATTCAATTTACATTACTTATTTAAGGTATTTTTATAATTTATAATTGTGATATTATAAATCACTTTATATTTCTTATTTTAATCAGTATCTAATGGTATTACCTGCTTACGAGAGCTGCCATGGTGCAGAAGCACAGTATCTTTCCATATGAGATAGTTTGTGTGTTCAATTTTCCCTCAGAGAGAATGATTTATTTAAATTTCAATGTAAAAGTGTGGCATCAAGTTCCACCACTCATCACGCAATACTTAGTTTTTTTGAGCCTACAGTTTCTTCTACCCTGCTATTTTACTGGTACAGCGTATAGCTAAAAAAGATAATACTAATAAATATTGAACGACATTTTATCTCATTATGTTTTTACTAACGAAGACTGCTTTGTAATTGGGAGCTCTGAAAATAATTACAGAAGGCATAGATGTATCTCGAATTTGAATATATAGTGGGTGTTGGTGAGTACCTTGCATGTATTGTCTTCATTTAATTTATGTATTGTATAACATTTCAGTAGTACAGTGTGTTGCTATAAATGCGACGTTTGTGGATTGTTGTTGTGAATTATATTCATCACTTTGCTTTTAGTAAGACTATAAAGAATAGCATTGAGTTTTAGCATTTACTCGTAAAACATAATATGTAGAAAATAGGAAGGATAGTAAATAACGGAGTAGTCTGTCATTTTCTTAGAATTCTGTAGGCGATTGCAAGAACAAAACCTTTATTCATCGTGTCTGTCCATCTGTATGTTACAGTCGCTTTTTTCTGAAACAATAACAACTAGACTATTGAAATTTGGTAAGTAGGTATATAATATATGTATGTCTTTAACTACATTAAGATTTTGACACAAAATTAAAAAAAGCTCAAAATACAACATTTTTTTATTAAACTTATATGTATCTATAGATAGGTCTTTCTTTTTTTTTTTTTGTTTTTTTTATAATTTATTGCACAATTTAAAAAAAAAATGTACAAAGGGCGGACTTAACGCTATGACAGCATTTTCTGCCAGCCAACCCAGAATAGTGTAGGAGAGTCAGTAGGGTGTGCACATAAAAGTTAAAGAAAAATTTAAAATACATACATAGCAATATATGCCTAAAAATATATATAAAAATAAAACAATATATTTCTATGTTATACATAATATATAAATATACTTATACATAAATATGCGTAAACATATACACATACAAGTACATAAATATATATATATATATATATATATATATATATATATATATATATATATATATATATATATATATATATATATATATATATATATATATATATATATATATATATATATATATATATATATATATATATATATGTACTTGTGTGTGTATATGTTTACGCATATTTATGTATAGGTATATTTATATATTATGTATAACATAGAAATATATTGTTTTATTTTTATATATATTTTTAGGCATATATTGCTATGTATGTATTTTAAATTTTTCTTTAACTTTTATGTGCACACCCTACTGACTCTCCTACACTATTCTGGGTTGGCTGGCAGAAAATGCTGTCATAGCGTTAAGTCCGCCCTTTGTACATTTTTTTTTTAAATTGTGCAATAAATTATAAAAAAAACAAAAAAAAAAAAGAAAGACCTATCTATAGATACATATAAGTTTAATAAAAAAAATGTTGTATTTTGAGCTTTTTTTAATTTTGTGTCAAAATCTTAATGTAGTTAAAGACATACATATATTATATACCTACTTACCAAATTTCAATAGTCTAGTTGTTATTGTTTCAGAAAAAAGCGACTGTAACATACAGATGGACAGACACGATGAATAAAGGTTTTGTTCTTGCAATCGCCTACAGAATTCTAAGAAAATGACAGACTACTCCGTTATTTACTATCCTTCCTATTTTCTACATATTATGTTTTACGAGTAAATGCTAAAACTCAATGCTATTCTTTATAGTCTTACTAAAAGCAAAGTGATGAATATAATTCACAACAACAATCCACAAACGTCGCATTTATAGCAACACACTGTACTACTGAAATGTTATACAATACATAAATTAAATGAAGACAATACATGCAAGGTACTCACCAACACCCACTATATATTCAAATTCGAGATACATCTATGCCTTCTGTAATTATTTTCAGAGCTCCCAATTACAAAGCAGTCTTCGTTAGTAAAAACATAATGAGATAAAATGTCGTTCAATATTTATTAGTATTATCTTTTTTAGCTATACGCTGTACCAGTAAAATAGCAGGGTAGAAGAAACTGTAGGCTCAAAAAAACTAAGTATTGCGTGATGAGTGGTGGAACTTACAAAGGGCGGACTTAACGCTATGACAGCATTTTCTGCCAGCCAACCCAGAATAGTGTAGGAGAGTCAGTAGGGTGTGCACATAAAAGTTAAAGAAAAATTTAAAATACATACATAGCAATATATGCCTAAAAATATATATAAAAATAAAACAATATATTTCTATGTTATACATAATATATAAATATACCTATACATAAATATGCGTAAACATATACACATACAAGTACATAAATATATATATATATATATATATATATATATATATATATATATATATATATATATATATATATATATATATATATATATATATATATATATATATATATATATATATATATATATATATATATATATATATATATATATATATATATATATATATATATATATATATATATATATATATATATATATATATATATATATATATATATATATATATATATATATATATATATATATATATATATATATATATATATATATATATAATCCAATTATGATAATAATTTTGATGGAAAGACGATGATGACGATGGATGATAGATGACAGATAAAATTCTTTTACTTGGTGCTTAAAGGAATCGCGCGATGGAGCTCTACGAATAGAATCAGGCAGTGTTCCAAAGCCGTGCTGCAACTAGAGAGAAGGAGTTCTTTCTTTCTTCTTTCTTTCTTTCAAATATATTTTTTAAAACAAATAGTTTTAATAATCGATACCTTTAGGGCAAGTGCGACTTGCACTACACAAATTTTCACACATCCTGCTACATCCAGTGTGCAGCCAAATAAAATTTAATTTATTTTATCTATATATATGGACGTACATTACGTAATAAAAATAATAATAAAATAAAACATCACAAACATGTTCCCATACTAATAGAATGAAAGAAAAGATCAACAAGTCGAATCCCGTTGGGCCAATCTTATCTCAAGTTTAATGAAATTTTTCAGAAACCACACATGACATGGGTACTCTTTGTATAAAAACACACCAAATTCACTTGCCATTTGAAAATACAACTTATGTTAAGTATATAAAGTTTAATTTAAAATAAATTTAAAATAGAATTTATTACATATCGATTTGGAAGTTATTTCGATATGCCAGTACCCACGCTCTAAGTTGGTAAATAAAATTATCCGATCCTGTCGATCAAGTTTTAACGAATGGATCCGTTACTCAAACCTGATTATTATTTATTAGTACCAAATTTGTACTGAAGTTCGTATGTTATTATTTAATTAGCTATTATTTGAGAAGTCGCAGAATTGAATTTTTTAATAGCTAATATGTACGTATTTTGTAGAGTAGGAGGAAAAGTTTATTTTCTATTTATTAATTAGACCTCTCATTATTGTTTGTTATAAGTATGTGTATGACAGCTGCGTTCCTTAAATGAGTACGTGAAAATGTTTTGTTTTTGAGGTAATGTTAAAAATAATGTATGTAAGTCATATTTTTTACATTTATAAAAAGTTCAGTTACACGTAATGATGTTTATTTTAGGAATTGATGATCTAGATTAATCTTTTCAAAAATGATAATTAATTTCTTATCTTATTCTAAATATGATAAAGGAGAGTAAAGATCAGAGTATTTTTTTTAATTTTTTTTTACTTCACGCTTTATCCCGCACATGGCAGGGTAAGTAGAGGGAACTGCAGGAACCATATGAACCTAATGTTAAGACATTACGTTGCTTTAGCTTTCTCCGTCCCCGCTTTCCGCTGTTTTTCGAGACATAGCGTGTTGAGTGGCGGAATTCAACGCCGCACTTTGCCTACTTTCCAGAGCGAAGAAAATGGAAATAGAAAAATCTATCTTCCTCGAGTGGGAATCGAACCCACAAACCGTCGCGTTTACAAGCAGAAACTACACCTTTGTGCCACGACGGTCTTCATAGTAATGTAATTTCAAATTTACTTAATATTTCTTTCAAATTTTAAAAAATTCTATCAATTTTTTTTTTGATTTTATTGAATAAGCTCTAGTATGAGTTTTTAAACTTAAAATGGTATGAATTATGCAAAATGTTTTATATTTTAATACTCTACTTTTTCCTTAATAAATAAATCAGTAAATTATTAAAAATATCGAACCCACAACCTCTACAGTAAAACCTCTACACAGATAAGACAACCTATAATATAGTTCAAACATCCATCAACTACGAGGCTTACAATTTAGAACTACCATTGATAAGACAACCCATCTCGCCAATTTCCTCTTGGCTCTGCATTCTTCCATACCCATTACTTACACAACAACTTCAATATATATCTTAAGCTATTAACTTTCTTCCGGAATCGTCCGACTATTTTGTTTTGTGTAACGTGCTGTCTAAATCACTGAAATGGGGACATGTGGGTTTCCTTATTGCATGAGACGACACCAATTTATTGTAGCCCAACTTTGGACATTTAGAGCGTTTTATGATGTTATAAGAGCATAATGGGGTTCCCTTTCTAATGGTTGTTATGTTAAGCTGATTGATCTTGGCTTTGAATTGCTTTGATTATGATTTTGTATGGAGATAATATTGCGGTGACTATATAATAAATAGCACAGATGAGCAGTGCATAGTGACAATAACAGATGGTGACATTTACATTGTAGTTTCACGCTGTATCCCACTCATACCAGAGTAGACAGAGGGAACCGCAGAAACCGAGGGAACATAGTGTTAGGTCACGTCATTCCATGTTTTCCCTCTTTTCAAATCATTGCGTGCTGAGTGGCGAAACTCAACGCCGGATGTGGCCAGTTGCCCAAACGAAGAAAGTGGAAATGATAAAACCTTATTCCCCGAGTGGGGATCGAACCCACAAACTGTCACGTTTACGGGCAGTTTACTGCTCCACGACGGTCCTCTATATTCAATTATTATCTTATTTTTTGGTCTTAAATTTATCTATAAATCTATAAATAATTGAGACTAAGTAAGTAAACATAATTCTCAATTCTCTTTATAGACAGAAAAAATATTTCATTGGTATTTGATATAAATTATTTTTAATAATAAATATAATTATATAGAAAATAAATTTATATATAATTTTTACAACGTATAAATCGTTTATTTTAGAAGCAATGTATTTTATTAAAAATGAGATTATATATTTTATTTTGTGCTCATTTTCGAGTAAAATTCATGATTAATTTCTTAAAACTCAATGTTTTGTAACAATTTATCACTAATACATTTTTTAATTAATATGTAAAACAGATATCAATTTTAAAGTAGCGATGGAATTATTTATTATACAAATATATGACTAGTGTTTAAAATGATAACAGTGGTCATGATAATTTTTGGCAAACTTTTTTTAGCTTCATGTTGTATCAATTGTGTGAAAGAGCCAAATGCAAATAGAATCTAAAAATTTTGAGAACAAGAACAAATAAATGCTCCAGGTGGAAATCGAAATCACGATCATCGTTTACGCCATAAGTGGTAACCTCTGTGCCATGATCAATTTATAATGAATAAGAAATAAGTATATTTACTTAAATACAACTTCAGTATACAAAGAAATACTGAAATATAACCAAAAGAAGTAAGAACAAAAAACTCATAAGCAAATAGAACGTCACTTAGGAGTTACAAAATTTTGATATTTGCTCAAAAAATCTTGTAATACACAATTGTCCACTTTTTTTCCTCCGAAACTTGGGAATGGAATGAAAACACAAGTTTGTTTATTTTCTTTATATTATTTTACAAGAAAGTTTTGGCGAGATATTGTTAGGAGGGACTGTTGGGAAATATTCCGTTTGTGATATCAAAGTCTTAGCTCAGATATGTTTTTATTTATGAAAACTAAGTTGGGTTCTTATTAAAAATGTTTACGCATATATTGTTCTACTTCCACTAGTATATGTTAGTTGATGAAATATGTATTTATTTCCTTTTATATCTTATATATACAATATTATGACATATTATTTAATGTAGAAGAAGGTGATGTAATAAATTACTTATACCTTTGTAATGGATTTAGTAACATATAATATATTTACCACTTACGCACTTTTTTAGATATATACATATAATTTTGTTGTAAATATGTTACAGTAGTGCCCAAATGTGATTTCTTTTTATTTTGAAAAATATATAATTTTCCAAGAGACGACTCAAATCCGCTCTTCTTGGATATCGTGCAAGTACTCTAACAATTGAGCTATAAGTTTTTATTGAACTACGTCAAAGTAATTATACAGTTATTACAACTTCTTTCTGTTGTGTGCATCTCTGTTGGGAGATATTTATAAATTTCTCCAACCCAATGATTATTCTTGAGAATAACCACGAGCTAAGCACAAAAGAATACTCGAATAGTATGGAAATGAGGAACATTATAAAATATACTAATTACACAATAAAGGTTTATCTAGCTTGAAGTACACAAAAGGTGATCATTTGCTAGATGAAGCATAATCCACAATTCCTTTAGATCTTCCGGAAATTATTTCTCACTTTGAATCCGTGAACCCTCAGACCGCCGCAGCCAACATCTAAACCGACTGACGATTAAAATGACGATAGTGACAGCTACACACTAAAGTATATTATATGACTCTACTATATTTATTATATGTTTATATAAAAAATATAAAAATCTGTGTGTAAATTTAATGATATAAAAGAACTTAAATAGTGTATAGTATTGGTTTAAAACAATATCCATGATATACTTATTACTTGTGATCCTAGAGAGTGTAATTTATTTATTAAATGGGTTTCAAGACATAATTTGCAAGATTTGTAAGTAAATAGAAAATAGAGTGTCTAATAAACGGAGTGTCTTAACACTAAGTTCCTATGGTTTTTGCAGTTCCCTCTGCCTACCCTGCCATGTGCGGGATAAAGCGTGAAGAAAATAGGAGACGAAATATCTTATATAGTATGAGACTACCCCTATAGGGATAGAGCTTGAAGATGTGTGTGTATATGAGACGTATCTAATACTTTAATAAGTGGTCTACCACTTATCCTTTTTCTTCACTTTACTAATTCTTTTTTGTATCAATACTCGATTCAAATCAAAACAAAACTCAGAAATAAAAACAAAAAAACTTGGTGCCTGAACCGCCACCATCTTGAGTCAACAAATAGGCACACAGCTCAGCTCTGAAATAATTTTACTTATAACAAAAATTTCTATGTAGCATGTAAAATAATTAAAATATCTCCAGTTGGTAACCTGAATCTGAAGTAACTCTATGACGCCTTAGTCAAATATCCAAAAATACTATTCATTAGCCTTATTCCTAGTGGACTACGACCCGAATGCTTTACAAGTCGGGTTGTATCAGCGGATTTAATTTCGACAGAAACTAAGCCTGCCGTATGAACAAACAGCCGCCTTTAAATGCAAAGTGTAGTGAGTAATTAATTATTTTGTCTGGTTTTATTCTCGATTTATAGTATTTTATGTTTTGTGAGAAATTTAGTGATATGAGTTTAATTTCTATTACGAGAGTATTTACTTTTGTGACATAATCTTAGTTGATCAAGAATATCAAGAATATCTTATAGAACAATATCTCCTTCTATACACCATTAAGATATTCCAGTTTCTACTTTCGGTATGGTTATATAACATTGTAGAAAATAGTTAAATAAAGAAATAGTAATAGTTTGTAAATGGAACCGCATGAACCATGTTAACCGTGGAACCTAGTGTTAAGACACTCCGTTTCCGACTTTCTGGTTTTTTTCGAGTCACTGCATGTTGAGTGGTAGAACTTAACGCTGCGCTTTGCCTATTTGCCAGAGTGAAGAAAATGGAAATAGAAAAATGTATCTTCTCCTCATGGGAATCGAATCCACAAACTGTCTTGTGTACAGACAGACTCATAGTAATAAATATTATATATTTTAATCTCTAATTACTCTAAAACATTACAGTAGTACACTTATATTTCTTTCTTTTTTATTAAAATGGAAATTTTCATGCATACAAAACATAACATATGATACTAAATAAATCGTTGTTTTTAAAAATCCATCTAGTATAAGCGCTGTAGAAAAATATTTTTTATATTTATTTCATTTTTGTATATAAAATAGAAAAGAATTATGATTTCATAAAATAAATTGTTATACCATGTTAAGTTCATAAAACATAATGATAAAAACATTATTTTTATCTAGTGCATCTAAAACGTTCTGTGTCCTCTAGGGAGAAGTCATTGAACTCCGTAAAAGCCTCGTCTTTTATACTTAGCCGATGGAATTCTTTACAAAATATGCAATAACATTTTTAGAACTACAATTGTACGATGCGATACTGCAAATAAGTGGTAATTTTGTAACAATGTTATATATTTTATACAGTGGAACAGTTCACTACTTTTTTTCATCTGCCTGAAAACGCGACGGCTTATGGGTTCGATTCCCACTCGGGGAAGATATACTCTTTTATTTTCTTTTACTTCGCTCTGGCAAGTAGGCAAAGCACAACGTTGAATTTCGCCACTCAACACGCAATCTTCTTCGAAAAAGGTTGAAGGCTAGAAACAGAGTGTCTTAACACTAGGTTCACACGGTTCCTGCCTACACTGCTATTAGCGGGATAGAGTATGAAGAAAAAAAAACTCTCTTAATTCGTTACAGTTTTAGGTTCAAAACTAGGGTTTAGTTAGAATTCTAACACATTGCGTGTTGTACTGGAGCCAAACTTTTGGTGTGGAGCCAAGCTTTTTCTTGTTTCCAGAACAAGGAAATGAAATTATTCGGTCTCCCCGAATAAAAGTCGAACCTACTAGCGTCGCATTTAATACGCTGTGATAGACACTGTGCATTGGCGCCCTAAATAATCTTTAATCATACAATTATTGTCTTGATATAATATTAAATAAATTCTTCCAAACACAACTAGCCTACAAATTTAGACGTAGCAGATTTTGAAGTCGCACCTCTTGGTAAACTTTAAAGTGCTACGTTCATACATTTTACTGTTAGTTTTTATTTACAAACTATTTTAATTTAGATTTTATCCCTACGCCTCAAAACTAGGTAAAAGTTGTTAATATAACTTTTTCTTTCTATCTCACTGTATATTGGAGATCAGGAAGCTGTAAAATACATACTAACCTAAGCCAATTGTAAAGCGTTCGAACTAACATTTCATTCCTAAAGTGTCAGGTTAAATTCTTTGCATTGTATAGATAACGAGGGGTCACATAAAAGGCTTTTTCAGCTTCCTCTGACCTTTACGTTTTTGGCTTACATTGGCTTTAATAGTAAAAAGTAATTTTGATTGTTCCTTTTTCCTTTTTAGTCTTTATTTCCTTATATAAAATTATAAATGATTAATTTATTTTGTTTAAGAACTTTTAATTAAGTTAACTTTTCACACTCGCTGTTAAGATGAAGCATGGGATTGAATTCCGCCATAGGTCCTTTCTGCCTACATTTTCCTCTAAATAATACAATATTCCTCGTTTCCTGGATAATTGATGTTTTAATAATATATCCTCACAAATATTTAGTTGCAAATTATGTTATGAGTATAATATAAAAAAAAATATTAAAATTTGAATGAACACTTCAAAAAAGTTCATGAACATAAATTATTATTAGTTAGGCCTAAAAAATTAGCCTTAAATTATAGAAACAAATATACTTAGTAAAACATTTTTTTGCAGCTTCATACTTTTATCCCGCACATGGCAGGGTAGGCAGAGGAAACTGCAAGAACTACATGAATCTAGTATTAAGACACTTCGTTACTTAACCCCTGTTTTCTCTGTCCCCGCTTTCCACATTTTTCGAGGTATTGTGTGTTGAGTGGGGGAAGTTAACGCCGCTTTTTTGCTTAGTTGCCACAGCGAAGCAAATGGAAATAGAAAAATCCATCTTCTCCGAGTCGGAATCGAACCCAGAAACCGTCGCGTTAAAGGCAGACGTTACGCCCCTGCGCCACGATGAACTATACTTTTAAACCATTTGATTATTAAATTCGACATTTTATATTGAAATCTACCTAGAGTGCATCTTCCCAAATAATAGAGCTTTCTAGAAATCCGATACTTTACGAATTTAAAGTTTATATAATCAAAAGGTAAAACATTTAAATTGCCTATATTAAGGCTTGTTGGATAATAAATATACTTACATAGCCTGATTGATAACATTTTAAAGAAAAAGAAAGCCAGGCACTTTTATTAGACTAATTAGATTGTCAGTCAATACAAGATGATTGTGAATTTAAATTCTTTTGAGAAATTAATGTGTTTATAAGTTTGATATTTTTTTAAATTAATAAGCAATATACAATTATTTGTGGATTTACATGTAATTATTAGCAATGGAGGCAAACAAATAACATTGTAAAAAGTATTGAAAGTTTTAGAACAACTAAATAATGACATTAAAAGAAAATAACCTTACTGTGTATGTATATATGTATATTATAGTGAATGAGAAATATCGTATCACCGGTGCCTCTTTAGCTTTTTCTCAAAAGATTTTTATATACAATAAAGAAGATATATATATATATATATATATATATATATATATATATATATATATATATATATATATATATATATATATATATATATATATATATATATATATATATATATATATATATATATATATATATATATATATATATATATATATATATATATATATATATATATATATATATATATATATATATATATATATATATATATATATATATATATATATATATATATATATATATATATATATATATACTCAATAGTAAGATTTATATGTTGTGAATATAATACTGGGTATACAAAGTATTTTAATGTCATTTTAAGGATACAATTTTTTTTGTGAGTATCCAAATGCTCATGTAGTTGCTTATAATTGCTTAACAGTTGCTTGTATTTCCAGGAGCATTTGATAATACAGTAAAAAATATATTCTAAGCTGGAGTAACTCTATAATATAATATTATTATATTATAAAGAGAAATATAAGATACACTACCCACATGCACTTCTTCTTAATTAAAAGTGATCAAAGCGCTCATGAAAGAAAATCTTGATTGGCGGAAATTAAAGCTGCGCTTAGTGTTTTTACTCGAGTGAAGAAAATAATATGTTAAGTATTGGTAAATATTAAAAGCGGTAGTCAAACACAAAGTCGAACCGTCTACTTTATAATCAGATGTTTTACTATTACGATACATATTATATTGTAGACTAAAAATTTTATCATAATTAGTTTTTACTATGTACTAAATATGATAAATTAATGTTAGTAAAAATAACATGTGACCCAAATATTTCAATACTTCAAAATAAAGCTCAAATTATTAATAAATATTTAATCTAATAATCTCTTGAAATAATGGAAAAATTAAGGTTCTAAGTCAACAAAACCAAGAAATATATTATGCCTAATTTTACTGCATTTTTTATGAAAATCTCCGCAGAACAAAACTACAGGGTATTTCCCTTTCATCTAGAGTTTTAAAATTTGGCAATAACTTAATACCTCTATCACAAACATATAAAAATATCCAAAATTTATGATTTTTTTATATAACCCAAAAACCATTACAATTATTTAAATTAAATTAATTTAATTCGTTCAAAATAAATGCTTACGATCGCAAAATTAAGCTTATTGTGCTTAAAGTGAGAATTTAAAAAGGAGAAATTTGGCAACAAGTTACAACTCAATCAAAGGGAAAAATCAGAATTTTTTAGATACAACCCATAAAAAACTATAACAAACTTATAGTTCATTTTATACAAAATGTTTTTCCATTTTCTTCACTCTGGCAAACTAGGCAAAGCGCGGCGTTGAGTTCCGCCACTCAACACGGAATGCCTCGAAAAAAGCGTATTTCGTCAAGATAAAAAATTAAAATTACATATAGCACAATGACAAAAATAGTGATGTTTTCCAGTTCCTAATATCCTTGGAAGCGTCTTTTATAAAAGCTACTTCTCTCATACTTCCCAATTTAGCCTTTGATATAAAATACCTATAAAATACCTCACTCGTGCGAGCTCGTTTCGAAATCTTTTATGCGAACGTCGATCGGACGATCTTATACGTGGACTATTGAATCACACACCAATTCCTTTACTATATATTGTAGGAAAAGTTTAGTCGCTGGTCGATATTTCTTTGTACTGAATGTGATCGTAAAAAATTACTAATTATTATTTCAAATTTGATGGTATCTCTATCCTTAAATAAAGAAGGATTAAGAAGAACAAGTTCAGATAATTTGGGCACGCTGAGAGCATGAGTGGTGTAAGAATGGTAAAAATTATATATGAAGCAAATGTGCATGGCAATATAAGTAAGGGGAGAACTCGATTGACTTTCGAAGACACAGTATAGACGATACTGGAGGTCGTAACAAGCGTGAGGATCCTCTAGGAGAGTATATATGAAGAGGTTAATGACAGTGGACGAAGCGAAAGAGGTATGCAGGGACCGCAGCGTCTGGTCCTCAATTTTCCTTGACGAGTAGTCATGATTGGGATAAACTTAAAGTTATGTATGTATATACGTAAAAATAAACAATTTGTATATATTCAAATTGACAAATATTCAAAAAGAAATATGTTTACTTATATCCTATAATTAAACATATTTCCTACATGTATATGTACATATACTATGTCTTATTTATATGTACATATGCTATGACATAGCTCTAGTCCCTGTTTTACGTAAAACAAAGTTCCTGTCACATTTTGTAACTTTGTAATCATTTTATTAGCTTTTAAGGGTAGAATATTAATCCCGGGGAAGTATAAAAGACAGGGCTTTTACTGAGTTCAGCGGACGTCACCCCCGGGAATGCTCGCACATTCTCTAGCGTTTCACAAAATAATGTTCTTTAGTGATATTCGTAAAAACGTTTTACTTATGTATATATTTTTAGGTTCTATATATTAAACACGAGGACCGTTGTGGCGCAGAGGCATAAGCGTCTGCCTGTAAACGCGTCGGTTTACGGGTTCGATTCCCACTCGAGGAAGATGGATTTTTTTCTATTTCTATTTTCGTCGTTCTGGAAACTAGGCAAAGCGCGGCGTTAAGTTCCGCCACTCAACACGCAATAGCTCGAAAAAGGTGTGTCTTAACACTAGATTCATATAGTTCTTATTAAATATGCGGGATAAAGTGTGAAGCTAAAAATAATATTAAACACAAGAGGCAAGTTGACATTTCTTGCATTTTTGGCTAGTTTAATAGACATTTTATATTAATCTTCCATATTTCATTTTATTAGAATGGTATCAAAATTAATTTCTTTATATATTATGTTACCAGTGTTCATTTGTATGTATTACAAAGCGGATCAAACAAAACATAAGCGTAGTTTCGAGCTCCATTATCAACGAATTAAAAATAATTTCACGTTTATAATATATTTTTTATGAGCATATTCTTTTATGAGTGAGTGCGAGATTGGGATTTTATATTTATTACACTTAGACAAGACAAGGTGCGGCGTTTAATTCCACGTCTTAATAAGCAGTTTATAATAATATTAAAGGGGAAAGGCATAGATCCCAATATTTGCTTGATTTATACACAATTCAAATTAAAATTTAAAGATTAATATTTTTCTTAATGAAATTACAACGTATTACTATTTCATTCAGTTCCGTTCAGTTCAATGATTAACGCAAATCCCAATATAACATTCTCGTACCTACTTTATCAACTATCAAACAACCAATATCAAGTGACACGAGTGTATGGTCGAATTAATTTATAATTTAACTCCGCATTTGTAGCAAGCTGTTTATTCATAGGCCCCGGCTTAGTTCCTGTCTTAATTAAATCCGCTGATACACTGCGTGCTTGTTATGTATAGAGCTAGTTATCCATAGGTTTTATAGCTTTACGTTAATTCTACTTTAATTATTATTATTGTTAAATGTCGATGTACATAAGTAATTAGTAAATGTACATAAATAAAGCTATATAGTTATAATGTTCCTTCACCTTCACGATTTATTCCGAATACACCCTGAATTGCCTGCCTCAAATTAGCAGAGCCTGCTCCGCCACTAAGTATGGAGTACTTTAAAAAGTATATAGATGCTCAGTTAGTTTGTAGCTTATTTCAGTCTTATTGACTAATATATAAATTAATACTATCCGTAGATAATTTGTAGCACTTCGTAGCTGCTTGTAGAGCTACGCTAAGTATATATTAGTCAGTTTATATTTACTTTCAATATGTAAATAAGCTCTTACCTTGATTTATTTGTGTTGGAATGAATATAATTAGAATAATTAGAGCTTAATAAATTTTTTAGTAAAATTAATATAGGTACTCGTATATTGTGTATGAATTTCATGAAAATGGCAAATGATAAAATTATTTTATATGTTTACTTTCTTATTATTAAATTGTTGAGGAAACAAACAATTTATAAAACGTCGTGTATAAATCTACCTGTAATCTAATTTTAACATGAATTGAGCACTATTTTTAGAGAAAATGTATAATTCAAAGTCAAAGTCAAAGTCAAAAAAAATTTATTCAAAATAAGAAGTACAAGCTTCATGTTTTGAACGTCAAATAATTTATTTATTTATTTTATTTACTCGGCGGGACTTAATCTGCTTTTTTTTATTTTTTTAATTTACTAGATATTTACAATTTCACAATTCCTATTATTGACAACGATACTCTTGAACTAGACTGGAGCGAGCATTTCATTCCCAAGGTGTGTTATCATTAACGAAATAATTAATATGGTAATAACCTTTAACACACAAACGTCGTTTCACAACTTTTTTAAATTGTGACATCGAACAATCTCGGACGTTTTCTGGGATCCTATTGTAGAACCATACAGACTGTTACAGGCGCGGTAAGTTTATGCCTGTTTCTTGTATTAATATTGTGTACATCACCAATTTTGGTAAAATCGTTAATATTTTTTTTACATACATTAAATTATCAAAGATATACTGTGACGCAACGGTCATTATATTTATTTCCTTAAATTTTTGTCTTTTGGATTTATGTTATAGATTGCGCGAATAGCCCGCTTCTGCAGAATTAAATTTTCTATATGATTTCAGATGGTTAGTTAGTGTTCAAATTCAAGATACTGGGTGGTGGTGATCGACGCCACGACAACTTATGACTTTTACCAATTAAACTTATTATTTTAAAGTTTTCGTAATACAGTCAAAATTTAATTTTTGTTAGAGTATGAACAAATTTTCTAAATTTTTTCTCAATCAACCTGATATATATTAAATAAAATTTGCTACCTAGAGATATGTATCATTTAACTTACATAACGTATTTAAATGTGGCTGATATTAATTATGACAGTGAGGAAAATATTATTTATAGATCTATGGCTCTAGAAATTTATTTTGTTCTAAAATATGGTATAAAATATATATTCAAGGATAAATGATAAGTGGCGCAGTGGCGCAACGTCTGCCTGTAACGCGACGGTTACTGGGTTCGATCCCCTGCCTTGTGCGGGATAAAGCGTGAAGCTAAAAAAAAAAAAAAATGACGAGTGGCACTTATTTTTGACTTCTCATATGCCATCTGGTTGCCAGTCAGTAACCTGTTTTGGAGAATATGTCTCAGACGTCCTTAGTGTGCGTCCCAGCCACATCTACTTCCTCATACGAATCTCTGGAAGGCAATGGACCTCAGTTTTGGCAGCTTCCAGATTTTTGCATTGGTTATTGTTTTTGGCTAGAAAATTCCCAGCATTATTGAACAAATACTTGTAGCTGTCGGGATAAGGCCTTTATGATGAACTAGGTTTCACATCTTTAGTGGGAACTCCACAACGTCTTAAATTGGGATAACAAGATTACCCTTCAACTGGGGCTTGTAAGGTATTACCATTTTGCGCATACGCAACATCTACCAGGTAGATGAATTAGTGGACTTATTCAATAATCTCGGCCTTTGATATTGAGAGGTTTCATATTTCCGGTGTAGACAAGCAATTTTGCGGAGTTACGTAATACTTCAAGAGCTGCTTCTTTGACGAGATCATTTGGTCTTGGACTGCAGGTCTATGTTTTTGTGACGAGCAAACATAGGTCATCCGTAACGTCTTTTAGGAGCTAACTATTTGACCAAGGTAGACTTCTACGTTGACTTGCCTTTGGGCTATAAGGATATAAGAATAAAGATTTTGGATAAGTGGATCCTACATGAAGGCCTTTCATTACTTCTAAGATTTTACAGGAAATCCAAGGCTTTTAAAAATTCGCTATGCCCCTCTACTCCTCTACCTATACGGCCAAACGCTCTTAAAAGTCAATAAATAGAGTGTATCTTATCGTAGATGGTAGTGTTCTTATTACAGGAGAGGACTATCGTAGCACTTCAGTAAAACGTTTCGCGCTACTCAGGGAGGCTTAGTAGGCAGATGGTCAAAGAAAAAAAAATATGTCGCATGAGAAAACAAAAATACTTGCATTCAAACGCTCTGCCGCTAGGTCATAATAAAAATAATTTTATTATTATTTGCGTTCAATGTAGACCGACCTTTAAACATAGCTTACTCATTTACCTTTGATGTTAAATTCCAATTGATTTCTAATAGATCCAAAGTGCGAAATAATTTAAGAACTTTGATTCCTTTATTGCCTTTCAAGTTAATTAGCTATTGTACAAATAAACATCTAAGGCCGTGATCAGAGTGCCACAATGTCAGTCGATCAATCCTGAGTACTTCCTGAGTTCAGCGCGTTTAAATAAAAAACCTTTATTAAATATTTAATGTTAACAAAAATTAAAACTTTATAAAAAATATTAAATACACATTTTTTGGTTCATTTTTTGAAGACCGACGTGGCGTGACGGTTTGTGGGTTCGATTCCCACTCGGGGAAGATGATTTTTTCTATTTATATCTTCTTAGCTTTGGAATCTAGGTAAAGTGCGGCGTTGAGTTCCGCCACTCAACATCCTATGCCTGGAAAACGGCGGAAAGCGGGGACGGAGAGAGCAAGGACTAAAAGCAACGGCACTCCGTTGCTCTTAGCACTAGGTTCATATGGTTCCTGCAGTTCCCTCTGCCTACCTTGTCATGTGCGGGATAAAGCGTGAAGCTAAAAAAAAAATAAGTTGCATTCCACACATAGCAGGGTAGGTAAAGTGTACCGTAACGTTAAAGAACATAGTGATAACACATTTCGTTTTAAGCTTTACTCTTTTAAAAACTTTTGAAACTTAACGCCGAGCTTTTGCATTGTTGCCAGAGCTAAATAAAAAATTTAAAAATTCTTTTTTTCGAGACTGATTTGAACCCATTATTTTGCCCGTATTTTGTATACTTCCAAAGATATTTTTAAAATTAAATCAATCTCATTGATTTATCTATATGTATATCTAATAGGCTAATATTAAGCAAATACTCAATAATTCTTTTCATAATATCGAACTATAATTTACTACAAACAAAATTACCGTACATCCCATCATCATGTCGCCAAACAATATGTCGCTTAGAGTTTCTTATAAAATACAGTTACTTACATAAAGAAAATAAACAAGCCCGTGTTTTCTTTCAATAGCAAGTTTCAGGACACAAAAAACAATGGATCATATGAAATATATGAACAGGGACTGTTATTGTTATGCGCGTTTTAAATATTTGGATGTTTTTTTTTAGAATTCTGTAACAATTTATTTGTTTTTGGGTTCTCTGTCTTTTTGTTTATCTTTGAAGAATTATTTTTTGTAGAATATTTTAATTAACACGGTGAAATTGATTCTATGAATTTCAAAAAAGAATTACTTAAAGAAAAAAAAAATTTGAACGCAGCGGATTTGAACCCGCACCCTCTTGCGATCCTTACCAGCGTTCTCACCACTGAGCCATGCGTTCTTTATCATGCTCATTATTTTCATCATCATTCATCAGGTTGTTTATCATTAACTAGACTTATGCCAAACATTCTCTTTAGACGATTTAGTCGAGATAGTGAAGTTACAATTTTTATTTTGACCATACGTTTTATTCATGGATGAAACTCAGGGATTGTCGCTGGTCATAAGTAAGATATACCGTTCTCTGTTTTCCGCAGGAATTCGACACTGTAAATTCATTGCTTCGAATGGGAATCGAACCAATTGCCATTGCGTTATAACCTTATGAAAGAAAAATCATAAATAATATTACACATGTATATAAAATAAAATCCTTAATAGAATTTTAATATTACATTACATAAATTTTCGTACAAAGATGGCCGTTCTATAAAAGATTCACGTTTTGTGCTATAAATAAATAAAATATATTTATATGTAATATTAGCATTTTCCCACAACCTTTGATCGTTAATAGAAAACAAATAAAGAAAATATATACATATTTATATTTTGAAGCAATTCTGTTAAATGAATAAATTACGATTGGCGTTTCGCTGTGTAAGTGTTGGATCTATTATTAGAAACCGCGTGCGTACACAATTATTTTCTTCTTCATTTTACTTATAGTAATAATTATTTAAAAAAAACTAATTATTTTATAATTTGCTTCTAAGTAATATTTTACTTTGGAAAATTGTAAAACATGTAGACTTTATCCTTAGCGGAGTATTCAGAGAGAAAGGAGCACCAATCGCTGCGGTCTCCGCACACCTCTTTCACCTCGTCCACTGTCATTATCCTCTTCATACATGCTCTCCGAGAAGTCCTCATGATTATAACACGACCGTCTTACAGTATCTTATCTAGTCAACCGATATTTCCCCTTATCTCTCGTGCCACTCACTTTTGTTTGCTTGCTTCGTATATCTTTTTTAATGTTGTGCGTCTGACAGTAAACGAAACGTGTAAGCTCAATTCCTATTGAATAGCTGGTAAAAAAACAAAGCACGTGGTTTAGTTTCGCTTTGTATTGAGTTTGATGAGCTCAATGTTCCAAAAAATTGGTTGAGTGGTGATGGAACATGGAACTTCTTGACAATAACCCTAATCTGCTGTATGAAGAGGGAACTGTGAAGATATTTATTAATTTATTTAATAATGCTAATATGAATTTAGTATGGTACTGTAGCCTTAACTTTGTAATATAAAATTGTTTTTTTATGAATTGCAGTCGCGTTTTGTCTTTCGGGCAGACTTCAGAGTTTCCTAAAATCGTACTTCTTAATAATAAAATAGCGAACATTTTCCACCAAAAACTAGCATTAAAATGTAATTTAAATTCAACATCACCAACACCTTAGTACAAATTTGTTCCCCTAACTGTACTTGAAAATAGTACTCATAAACTTTATTTCGATCGCGCAATTCTTACTGACAGGACTACACATTACAACAGGCCGAATATTACACTATTAGATAAATTTAATAAATCTGCTCAAATCATAGACATAGCCATACCTAACACTCATAACCTACAAAGTGCAATTGCCGAAAAGCTTTCTAAATATATTGACCTAAAATTGAAATTAGCTGAATGTGGAAGTTATATAATGTTAGTATCAGCCCCATAATTCTGACTACTACTGGTGTAATCCCCAAACAACTTCATCAGTCTTTAAAAACTCTAGACCTGCCTTCCTACACATATATACAAAAAGCTGCCAATCTGAATACTTGCAGAATTATTAGAAAATTCTTACAAAATGATAGAGATACTCAAACAACAATAAATTCAAAAACATCTGTCAATCCTAAGCACAAATACACACATTTTATCTTACATCTCATCTTATGTCACCTTCATTACCTTAGATTAGCGCATGGCTTTGGCCCGTGCTATTCTTTTAACCGGCACTTAAGAGCCGAGATTCAAAAATGAAAAAAAAAATATAACTTAACAATTTATTCACGCTATTTCATTTTTTTAAAAAGGCGTTAAAATTTGTGCATAAACACAAAACAATTTCCCCGCCCTCAATGATTTCGTTTTTCACATAAATAAAGCGTTCCCAATAAAATTCTGTAAATTCATTAAAGCGGGTAATTTGCAAGCGCTGTACGTTTTCACCTCATTAGCAGTTATTTTTAATCGAATACAATACATCGAATAGTTTCGTTATATACCTTACTTATTAATTATGTGACAATTTTTATAACGACCACAGAATAAGTAGAGAGTATTACCACTATAGTATTAGTACTGTTTTATTTTTGGACATAACGTGTAACATATAACAACACCGCATGATGTCTTATGAAAATTGAAAAAAAAGCCTCCTTAGTAACAGAATTGCGAAATTATAAATGAAAAACTCACAGTGGTAATGCGTCATTTAACTTTTTGTACTTATTCTATACAAATAAGAAAATATATTGAAAAGTATATATACAACGTTGTACTGAATAAGTATGTGCTTTATAATAATGTAATTTAACGAAAATTGTTCAGTAAATTGAATAACCAAGCTACATTCAATAATTTTGGTATTGTAGCCAAGGTATTGCAATAAAAATCTCATGTCATTTCTATCTGCCAAAATTTTGACACACTTTATTGTTACTAAAAATTTATTAGTTAATTCGTGGAGTTGAACGCCGAGTTTTATTAAAAGGAAAATTTTTTTTAGCTTCACGCTTGATCCTGCACATAGCACGGTAGGCAGAAGGAACCCCAGAAACCGCGGAAACCTAGTGTTTAGATACTCCGTTCCCCACTTACCGTTTCTTTTCAAGGAATTGCGTGTTGAGTAGCGGAACTCAATGCCGCGCTTTGCCTAGTTTTCAGAGCGAAGAAAATAGAAATGAAAAACTCATCTTACTAAAAAGGGCAAAGGTAACGACAATCTTTAATATGTGAAATCAACCTTTTATCACATTTACAGTCAGACGTTGTACTACAGTGGCTCGAAGGCTTCTAGAATAAACTTATTTTTACTTTTTTTAAATGTACGTCAAGACACTATCTCAGCTAATAAAAGTGATAAGTAAATATTTGAACAAAGTGCATATAAATTTAAAAAAAAATTGTGTCACTTGAAAAAATATATGTGTCACTTAAAATATATTTCTCTGAATTATATTAATTTTATATCTTTTCAAATATTGAATGAATGAAAATAAATATAAAGAGTCCGTACAAATTGCTTAAGATAATAAACAACATTGTCAAAACGTCGAGTCGTAAACGAATCACGAACTATGCAAAGACTACAATTAAGACCTGCTGAGCTAAATGAACCTTCCTTACAATGTTGATTAAACAGCAGGTTTATTGGGTTAGCTAATTTCGGCACTTAGGTACAGTGGCAACAACTCTTATTAAGGTGAGCTGCAATGTGAGGAGACACACATATAGGTTGTTTGGATCTGTGTATCTTTTTGATTATCTTAAATAATTTGAAATTTAAGAAAAATTAAGTTTAAAAGTTTATTATTCTAATTTTTTCATTCAATTTTTTTTTTAGCTTCACGCTTTATCCCGCACAAGGCAGGGTAGGCAGAGGGAACTGCAGGGACCGTGGGAACCTAGTGTTAAGACACTCCGTTGCTTAGCCCCTGCTTTCTCCGTCCCCGCTTTCCGCCGTTTTTGAGGCATTGCGTGTTGAGTGGCGGAACTCAACGCCGCGCTTTGCCTAGTTTGCCAGAGCGAAGAAAATGGAAATAGAAAAATCCATCTTCTCCGACTGGGGATCGAACCCAGTAACCGTCGCGTTTTACAGGCAGACGCTTACGCCTCTGCGCCACGACGGTCAATTATTTAATAAAAATGTTAATGACTTAAAAAATGAATTTATACAAGTCCTTTAAGGAATTTTAACCAAATAAAATCGTTAAAATCAAAGATCATATCAATTAGATTATGCAAAATGTTTGTTACAACTAACTAAAAGTCATCACAAAGCGGCGCTACGTGAACATGAGTTATGGTGTCATGTTTATGAGAATGAAATATTTTAAAAGTTCACCGCTTCAAGTGAATTTATTGGAGCTTTCAACAGTTTTCTTATACTGAATATATTTGTTTTTTTTTATTTATGCCTTTTTATATATCTTAGACTTTTTACGTATTTAAAGTTAGGTGAATTTCGACTTATAAGACATTTGAACTTTACTTTGGACTCTACCATATAGTTAATACTGCATTATTTAATATCTAACATAAAAAAATATACTTTGTTAATCAGTTCCTATCTAAATTTTTAAGATAAAATCTGTTGAGTGGCGTAACTCAACGCTGCACTAAACTCTCAAACAGTTTCCTTCGTAATCAAGTTATATAATAAAATAATTTTTATTATATAACTTGATTACTAAGGAAACTGTTTGAGAGTTTAGTCCATTATAGCTAGGTAGAATTTTACTTTTTTTAATTTATCAGACCACCTATTTTATTTGAATGGTAACCACTAAACTGCAAATATTTCCGCAAACTCCAATAGTATTCTGTTTAGTATAGAACACGTAATATCTATGGACCACGAAGTTTAAATTAAAAAAACAAAGTCATTTACGTTTATCTTACTTCGTTGTCATAAAAAATTGACCAAGCGTATCTTTCCGCAGAGGCGTAGCGTCTGCCTGTAAACGCGACGGCTTATGGGTTCGATTCCCAAACGAGGAAGATATTTTCATCCCCAATTTTTTCGGTCTGAGCTTAGCGTGTTTGCGTGTTGTCCCTTTTTTCTTACTAGGCAAAGCGTAGCATTATGTTCCGCTACTCGAACACTAGCTACGAAATCAACCAATACTCCCTACGAAATAGCAGAAAGCATCGAAAAAATGCGGAAAGCGTCCACGGAGAAAGCAGAGACTAAGCAACGGAGTGTCTTAATTTTAGGTTCCCTAAGTTCCCACAGCTCCCTCTGCCTACCCTGCTATAAGCGGGATAAAACGTAAAGCAAAAAAAATAAAAAAATGTATATAAAAATTCATTCTATATCAATATTTAAATCATATGATACTATTTACAATCATATATACCAACACGTTGTGTTAATAATAGTATATACACATTAAATAAACGAGTATCATAACGTTACTACATATTGGAGCTTCCGAAGTCTCGCTTGTCTCCTCAGAACTTATTGATAAATTTATTACTTAACTTGTTCTGCGTGTAAACTTGGTTTAGCTTACAGCTGTTATTACATTCCATATAAATACATTATGTTATAATCGTTTTTATAAGTAAATTAACAAGTAACTAATAACCATCCTATAAATATTAAAACACAGCATAGATTTTCTTTAGTCACGTTGTATTCTTTAAATATGATAGTAATTTAATTATGTTTCATGCTTGATAATCGTTACATGTTTTAATGGAATAACAATTACATCAAGATGAAATATATTTTATTTTTAATTCATTGAGTAAATCTGTAAAGATTTTTAAGTTGTAAATAGTATTTGTATACACTCATACCTTGCTTTGCGTCGGGGCTATGTTCCAAAAAACATGACGCGAAGTGAAACGACGCAAAGTGAAAATAGACTTTCTATAGCAAATCATGTGATGATCGAAGAGAGGTTCTAGGCTTACGAAAAAGCTACATTTTGTAAATAAAATTGAACAAAGAAAAAAATTTGAAACAAAAATACATAGAAAACGTACATATTCATTTAATTTATGAAAGTTAAAATTAAAAACAATCACAATCTAATGAGTCCATAAAGGTTGTTGTGTTTTGTCTGCAAGCTTATAGTTTTTTTTTTAGTATTTTTAGGCAATTCTACCAGCAGCGACCATTTTCCTCATATGTGGATAAAAAAAATTACAAGTTTGTGAAAGAACGAATATAATTCTGCCAATAAATAAATTGGGGAAATATTTATCTTTCTTGTAACTAAAAACAACACCTAAAAACTTTATTAGTAAATTTACTGTTCCTTTTTTGAAAAAGCTCAGCACACTACATTACCTCACACGATTTAATTAAACTGAACTCTAAATAAGCAAAAAAATAGAAAATACAATTGTATTAAATTTACGTTGATTTTTTAGTTAAAAAAGGAATCCCCAAATTTTGATGGCGCAATTTAAAACAAAGGTGTTGTCATATTTTAGAAAAACAAAAATAAAAAAAATATTAAAGAATTCAAAACAACGCAATTTCGTAAATCTAACGGCGCACAGTGGAAATCAGTAAAATTTAGCCGTGACGCAACGTCAAAAACGCAAAGCGAGGTATTATACCTCGCTTATACCTCGCTTATACCTCGCTTTGCGTTTTTGACGTTGCGTCACGGCTAAATTTTACTGATTTCCACTGTGCGCCGTTAGATTTACGAAATTGCGTTGTTTTGAATTCTTTAATATTTTTTTTATTTTTGTTTTTCTAAAATATGACAACACCTTTGTTTTAAATTGCGCCATCAAAATTTGGGGATTCCTTTTTTAACTAAAAAATCAACGTAAATTTAATACAATTGTATTTTCTATTTTTTTGCTTATTTAGAGTTCAGTTTAATTAAATCGTGTGAGGTAATGTAGTGTGCTGAGCTTTTTCAAAAAAGGAACAGTAAATTTACTAATAAAGTTTTTAGGTGTTGTTTTTAGTTACAAGAAAGATAAATATTTCCCCAATTTATTTATTGGCAGAATTATATTCGTTCTTTCACAAACTTGTAATTTTTTTTATCCAAATATAAGGAAAATGGTCGCTGCTGGTAGAATTGTCTAAAAATACTAAAAAAAAAACTAAAAGCTTGCAGACAAAACACAACAGCCTTTATGGACTCTTAGATTGTGATTATTTATAATTTTATCTTTCATAAATTAAATGAATATGTACGTTTTCTATGTATTTTTGTTTCAAAATTTTGCTTTGTTCAATTTTATTTATAAAATGTAGCTTTTTCGTAAGCCTAGAACCTCTCTTCGATCATCACATGATTTGCTATAGAAAGTCTATTTTCACTTTGCATCGTTTCACTTCGCGTCGTGTTTTTTTGGAACGTAGCCCCGACGCAAAGCAAAGTATGGGTGTATACAAATACTATTTACAACTTAAAAATCTTTACAGATTTACTCAATTAATTAAAAATAAAATATATCTCATCTTGATGTAATTGTTATTCCATTTAAGCATGTAACGATTATCAAGCATGAAACATAATTAAATTACTATCATATTTAAAGAATACAACGTGACTAAAGAAAATCTATGCTGTGTTTTAATATTTATAGGATGGTTATTAGTTACTTGTTAATTTACTTATAAAAACGATTATAACATAATGTATTTATATGGAATGTAATAACAGCTGTAAGCTAAACCAAGTTTACACGCAGAACAAGTTAAGTAATAAATTTATCAATAAGTTCTGAGGAGACAAGCGAGACTTCGGAAGCTCCAATATGTAGTAACGTTATGATACTCGTTTATTTAATGTGTATATACTATTATTAACACAACGTGTTGGTATATATGATTGTAAATAGTATCATATGATTTAAATATTGATATAGAATGAATTTTTATATACATTTTTTTTATTTTTTTTGCTTTACGTTTTATCCCGCTTATAGCAGGGTAGGCAGAGGGAGCTGTGGGAACTTAGGGAACCTAAAATTAAGACACTCCGTTGCTTAGTCTCTGCTTTCTCCGTGGACGCTTTCCGCATTTTTTCGATGCTTTCTGCTATTTCGTAGCGAGTATTGGTTGATTTCGTAGCTAGTGTTCGAGTAGCGGAACATAATGCTACGCTTTGCCTAGTAAGAAAAAAGGGAACACGCTAAGCTCAGACCGAAAAAATTGGGGATGAAAATATCTTCCTCGTTTGGGAATCGAACCCATAAGCCGTCGCGTTTACAGGCAGACGCTACGCCTCTGCGGAAAGATACGCTTGGTCAATTTTTTATGACAACGAAGTAAGATAAACGTAAATGACTTTGTTTTTTTAATTTAAACTTCGTGGTCCATAGATATTACGTGTTCTATACTAAACAGAATACTATTGGAGTTTGCGGAAATATTTGCAGTTTAGTGGTTACCATTCAAATAAAATAGGTGGTCTGATAAATTAAAAAAAGTAAAATTCTACCTAGCTATAATGGACTAAACTCTCAAACAGTTTCCTTAGGAATCAAATTATATAATAAAAATTATTTTATTGTATAACTTGATTACTACGGAAACTGTTTGAGAGTTTAGTGCAGCGTTGAGTTACGCCACTCAACAGATTTTATCTTAAAAATTTAGATAGGAACTGATTAACGAAGTTTATTTTTTATATTTTAGATATTAAATAATGCAGTATTAACTATATAGTAGAGTCCAAAGTAAAGTTCAAATGTCTTATAAGTCGAAATTCACCTAACTTTAAATACGTAAAAAGTCTAAGATATATAAAAAGGCATAAATAAAAAAAAAACAAATATATTCAGTATAAGAAAACTGTTGAAAGCTCCAATAAATTCACTTGAAGCGGTGAACTTTTAAAATATTTCATTCTCTTAAACATGACACCATAACTCATGTTCACGTAGCGCCGCTTTGTGATGACTTTTAGTTAGTTGTAACAAACATTTTGCATAATCTAATTGATATGATCTTTGATTTTAACGATTTTATTTGGTTAAAATTCCTTAAAGGACTTGTATAAATTCATTTTTTAAGTCATTAACATTTTTATTAAATAATTGACCGTCGTGGCGCAGAGGCGTAAGCGTCTGCCTGTAAAACGCGACGGTTACTGGGTTCGATCCCCAGTCGGAGAAGATGGATTTTTCTATTTCCATTTTCTTCGCTCTGGCAAACTAGGCAAAGCGCGGCGTTGAGTTCCGCCACTCAACACGCAATGCCTCAAAAACGGCGGAAAGCGGGGACGGAGAAAGCAGCATATATATATATATATATATATATATATATATATATATATATATATATATATATATATATATATATATATATATATATATATATATATATATATATATATATATATATATATATATATATATATATATATATATATATATATATATATATATATATATATATATATATATATATATATATATATATATATATATATATATATATATATATATATATAGCTTCGCGCTTTATCCCGCACATGGCAGGGTAAGCAGAGAGAACTGCAGGGACCGTGGGAACCTAGTGTTAAGACACTCCGTTTCCGAAAAAGAAAAAATCCATCTTCCCTGACTGGGGATCGAACCCAGAAACCGTCGCGTTACAGGCAGACGTTGCGCCTCTGCGCCACGACGGTCCTTTTATATATTTCTTTTCCCTTTTCTTTAAAAATATGTAGGAAAATATCTTTTGAATTTTACTATATAAAGGCCGTAAGGAATACTTAATCCTGAAATAACCCACGTCGTCAATTTTACAACGGTCGTATAAACGAAAAAACTAATAACTTTGACGAGTATAAAATTATATGGGAAGTTAAAACTAAAAGTAGTGTTTTATATACTAGTCCATATAAAAGAACCTTTTTACTATATATAGTCATAAACCTAACTTAAATGAAAACCAAATTAATAACCACCATTTATTACATCACATCTGCATCCTATTTGAGTCATATAAACTTGTGTTGAACATCAACACTGTATATCAACCATACGTCTACAACTTAAGACAAGTATTTAAGCTGAACTAGCTCCAAGCTCGTCAAACGCGTTCTAAAACTTTCCCGTAGTAAACTAAGGTCCGAGATATATAGGTTGGAACAAAAATATACATGGTCCTTATTTGCAAATTATTAAACTTGGGAGATACTTATAATTGTTTTCAAAGTAAGCTTATTTGAATTTATGGTCAATATTCAGGTTTTTTCTTGTTCTAGTTGTAATTTTAGACATTTTGAGGCACTGTGTGTTTTTAGTACTACGGAAACAAAAAAAAATCGTTTGGCTAAGTATGTGATTGAATCGATAACATTCAGATACTGTCCCTACGATGATCATAGTCTTTTTTCGTACATATTTTTCTTTTCTTTTTTTATTATTTTCAACCTTAGGCAAACGGTGAATTTAAGTACTAATGCAGCTATTCGCTATTTATTGTCATGCATATGAGAAATACAGGATATACCTAGAGACTGAAATCTAGAAGTAATATGTCCTCTGCACAAAAAAGTTGATATTATGAACTTACAAACACATGCTGTTTTGGTCTTATCACATTTGAGATCCCGTCTATTGCGTAGGGACAGAAATTTCACCTTTCATAACACCTTAATACGTTTCGTTTTCACCTATAGCTCGGTGGCCGTGGGAGGTTGATCTTTGAGTGAAACATTTAAAAAAATTGACCACATCTGTAAAGATGGTACACTGCGGATACAGAACAATCATAAACTTCAATCTATACAAACACCTCAGTAGGAACCGAACCCACAAACGGTCACGTTGACAGTCAGACGTTACGTCTCTGTGCCACGACGATCATCCTACGTGGATATTAATCAGTGTCAATTAGAATTATATATTTATATCCAGCTTAGTTAAATAAAATTAAACTAAAATTTCACATACTGTCCAAACGAGTTCATACATAATACACAGCTTCGTTCAAAGTAGTTGTACTAAGAAAGACATAATAAAATTCTAATAAAGTGAGACCAGTGACAATGTTCACTTTATCCCACAGTAACAGCTGGGGTCCATTGCCCAAAAATGTTTGAAAACTCTTAATTCAAGATTACAACAGTGAACTTCCAATAGCATTTGTGCAAGTAGAACTTGGAACTTGTTACGAAAAGTTACTGAAACTTTTGATGTAGTGCAGTTAAGTTTTTATTTCCCACAGTGTTAAGTCTAGCATCTGCTGCCGTTATTTATCTCTTACGTGTAATGTTTTTTAGATTTTCATATAAATGTATATGTTCATACTTGGTGATCTTACAGATGGATCAAGCTTCAAAGCCGGCTGAATACAAATTTACGTAAACAAAGCGATTCGTAGTCATTGTCTAATATTTTATTCTATAATATATATTAGAAAGCACTTACTTACATCGTAAAACTTTACAATATTTTATTTAATGTTAAATCTAAATGTGTGTTTTATTTGAAACATGGAACAAAAAATAAAAAATATATTAATTAGAGAACTTAGTAAATAATAATGCTTAAAATCAAATCCAATCTGTTTTCATTACAAATTGAATAACTGCGGTGAGTAATAGGAGGTTCAATTACATCCATTGAACTTCATTTTAGCTAGACTAGGAACAGATGTATAACACAAATATTCCTTAGAAATTGCAACTTTAACTGATCACTTCCCGTTGAGATAGTTCTATAGATATTTACTCTCTAAAGCCCTCATTATATATTATTTTATATACGGAGATACTATTGTAACACTTTGTTCTCCGCTTTTTCAGCATTAAGTAGCAAAATTACTTGCCTTATTCAGAACTGGAGAACATTGATTCAATTATAATTCTTAATGTACATAATAAATTCAGGACATTTTTTACAATATTAAATTGGTGATAACACTTATAAGGTTATGTTACGTTTTACGTTAGTGTCTTTACACTAACAATTCTTGTTGTACAGACAATTAATACATGCCAATAATTATTATTCTATGTAAATGTAACTGACTTAAACAAAAGCACCAAAAAATGGATAAAGGAGTTCAAAGTAAAGTGCTATCGTTACATGCTTTGCATTAATTAGTTGGACACAGAAGATCACTATAACATTCCCCTAATACTCATGTAAACCATCAAAAAGCACTAAATATAATAAGGTCATATTTCGTGCCACGACTATTACAGCTTTCTGTAGCTTATAATGATGGACAAAGCGAAAGTTGTGGTTGGGTAACACCAAGTGATGTACCAGTATGAAATGAGTGGAACATATATTTCTTCTAACATAGCATAGAATAACGCTAAGGAAGCAGCCGACTTTTAGGATAGAAGAGAAGATGATAAAGAATTAATACAAAATATGTTTTTTAAAGACAACAACATTTATAGTCACACAATTTCCCGTGCCTTTTTTTATCATTTGCGATTTTAAGGTGATTTAATTTTAACAATACATTAATTTACATATATTTTAAGCTTAAAACTAATTCAGAGATTTATTACTTATACTAGCTAATAAACGATGAGCTCCTCATTCATTGACCCATACTACAAAATAATAGATATAACATATGAATAACGTTTGTAATTTGAAAATTATAAGCAATTTTAGTGAAAAATTTAAGACAATAAAATCGGATGTCCTTTACAAAACTAAATTACAACATAAGCTAGCATACATGATTATGGATCAAATATTCATATTTCCTCATATAAGTACAAAATCTAAACATACTTAGGAATATCCAATAACTTGTTATATTTCCTACTCAGCTGTAATCTAAAGACGCAATAGTGCAATACAATCTTCGAAATCCTCAACCATATCACATAGTAGTTAATTTCAACTCGTAGTAATCCCAAAAGGCAGAACAGTGTAACAAGTTTCACCAAGTTATGATAACAGAACCATCAGAAAGTATGAAGCAAACTCAACTTCTTACTTCCGGAAGTTAAAATGTCACGACAGCTATGCTTCTGTAGGCTAAGAGTTGACGTTTATTAGTTATAATTTTGCGTTATTTTTAGCCATTTCACTGTGTAAGTTTTATTTCTTATTTGAAACAATTACATTTTGTAAAAATTTATGTCTATTATGGCTGACATTGATATGTCGTAAATATATATTTTTATCACAAATTATAACACAGGGGCTTATGTTAAGAAAATCACAGAAATTGTATATAATTTATATTCAGAAGTCATTGAGTGCGATATAATAATATATTAAATTCAAATTGAAATAATTTTATTCAAAATAAGAATCCATTTTTGGACTTCAAAAACATTACCACCCGTTCTATAAAGTTAATTGATCAAACCTGAGAAGAAACGGTGCAAGAAACTCAGCGGGATATTTTTTATATGGCCATCAAAATTTTTAGAAAACTATTTATATTAGAAATATTATTTTTGACAATGACGTTACGTCTGAAATAGACTGAAGCATGAGCATTTCATTCTTAACCTTTAACACAAAAAATTCTTTATTAGACATTGTATTGTAGACACTGTGATACATTTATGCATATACGGTTAGTATACCCACAACTCCATTGACTCTAAACAAGGCGTAATATATAATTAACAAAGTATTTTCAGTAGAAGAAATTTATAAAATATAAAAATACATAATATCGACAAATCTTTCTCCAGAAAGATTCCCATTGGGGCAAGAAATTTGAGAAGCGCATAACATACATTAGTCATGGCCATTCTTACATTCGACTCCTAGACTATAAAGTATCGGTGTCCCGGGAAATCTTTTATCGAGTTACTCCATTACTACCTCCCACGGGATCGCACGCCACGCTAAGAGCTGAATATGAAAGAAATATTTGGTATATGTATAATCTGAAATGAGTATTGTCGTTGATTTTTTATTAAACAACAGCTTCTTATATAGACCAGCCTGGATAGAGTGAACTGACTATTAGACACTCCATTTTCCCCATTTCAATATATTATGTATTAAGAGACGAAAATCAACGCAAATAACATTTTTTTCCATAACTTAGAATTTATAATACCACATATGTACTTTCAGTTGTTAGACTGCTGTGCTATGGATTTTTATTAGAAATAATCATTTAGTTGGATAGATTTCTTAATGTTCATTAATAAGAGTGACTTTTACGCATTTAGTTATTTTCCTACTTACAACTTTGGCAGGTACAGTTTATATTTTATATATTTACTACTTTATGTTATATTGTTAAAAACTAGAAGTGGTTAGGTTAGGCCATTGCTTATACACAACAGCCACGATTATCATAGTTTGATTGTTTTATAATCTTTGTCATCTAATATTATCCTCTTTACAAAATACTCTTAATTATATTTTTTACGACTACACATCACAGTTTAATGTGGCATAT
This sequence comes from Dione vanillae, assembly GCA_037178615.1. Lineage (NCBI taxonomy): Eukaryota > Metazoa > Arthropoda > Insecta > Lepidoptera > Nymphalidae > Dione > Dione vanillae. Next base: position 68,138 of record JAZFAU010000378.1, read on the forward strand.
ACAGCATTATTGTTAAATTCAATATTGTTTACTTCACCTATCCTGTACATACGGTTAGATTATAATAGTAATTAATAATAATATCTAAACATTCGATCCACGGATGATTTCCTTTCTAATGTAGATATACTAACATATACGTGTATGTAAGTATATATTTATGTATATATATATATATATATATATATATATATATATATATATATATATATATATATATATATATATATATATATATATATATATATATATATATATATATATATATATATATATATATATATATATATATATATATATGTATATATATATATATATATATATATATATATATATATATATATATATATATATATATATATATATATATATATATATATATATATATATATATATATATATATATATATATATATATATATATATATATATATATATATATATATATATATATATATATATATATATATATATATATATATATATATATATATACATTAGTCATATTAGCATCATAAATCGACATATTAAATTGATACCATTTATGTAATCTAATTAGCCAGCACATCTCACTGGTAATTGGTCGAAAGCTAATTGCCTTGACTCGGTAATGTGAAAATGACTAAGTAATGTGAATTTCAAGAGATCGAGTATTTACTTAAATTAATATATGCATATTAAAGTTATGTACGTTTTGTGTATATGGAACGTTATTTACTAGCTTTTGGTGTAATAGTTAGTAATTAAGTTTGTCTTTATATGGCTGAGGTAGTATATTTGTTTATCTTTTAATTACGTTATATATTTAGGAATCTCTTTCAAAATGAGGATAGTTTATGTCAGTCTTATATTTTATTATTTGAATGACTGACTTCTTCTGGCTTCTAACAATATACTTTGTACTGACGAAAAGAATCTATCGTGGCGCAGATTTTGTATACTACGCCACGATCCGTTTTTAATATAGCATAATGTTATTAGTGTTGTTAGTATTAGATTTTTTGGACTGTGTAACTGTAAGTACTTAATATCTTTTAAGAGACTTTCCCTGATAAATTTGAATAATTATTTTTAGGGTTCCGTACAAAAAAACGGAACCCTTACAGAATCACTCGTGTTTCTGTCCGTCCGTCTGTCACAGCCAATTTTCTCTGAATCTATTTGACCGAATCAGGTGAAATTTGGCAGGATGGTGTAATGACCTGACCCGAACACAGATGTGTAACGTAAAAAATATTTTTTTTAAATTTTCGGGGGATAAATTAGGTAATTTAAAAAAACTTGCGAACCTTACTGAGTTGTATATCAAATGAAAGGGCTTGTTATCAGGATCTCGAATATATTTTTTTAATTTTTTTAAAATAAATAGTTTCGATGATATTCATGAAAAAAGTCGACATTGACCATTCCCCCCCTAATCTCCGAAACTACTAGGCCGAAAAATTTGAAAAAAATACTGAATATAGTAGACTTGTAGATTACAGGAAAACCTATAAGGATTTCATAAATTGAAAATAAAATGGTAAATTCGATAAAAAATGTTTTTAGGGACAAAACGTTTTCAGGAGAAATATTTCACTATATTGTGTACGGAACCCTTTCCACGCGAGTTTAACTCGCACTTGACCGGTTTTTTACTTATATATTAGAATTGAAGCTTATTTATACTTGTATTCTACCAACAATACTACATTTAACTGGTCTCAAGAATTGCCTCACTGGCTCAGGCATACATATCAAACTATATAATAATTATATCAAATGACAGACAATTGCCACCTCAGTTTACGTGTGACCGCAGACTACTGCAAAGTGTTCAAAACGTCGAGTTACCGACAAATAATAATATATGCTAATAATCTGTTTAATTTTTTTTATTTAAAATATAACCGTCATGGCGCAGAGGTGTAGCGTCGTAAACGTGACGGTTTAAGGGTTCGATTCCCACTCGGAGAAGATGGTTTTTTCTATTTCCATTTTCTTCACTCTGGAATCTAGGCAAAGCGCGGCGTTGAGTTCCGCCACTCAACACGCAATGCCTCGAAAAAGGCGGAATACGGGGACGGAGAAAGCAGGGACTAAGCAACGGAGTGTCTTAACACTAGGTTCCCCGGTTCCTGCGGTTCCCTCTGCCTACCCTGCCACGTGCGGGATAAAACGTTAAGCTACAAAAAAAAACACGTCAATCAAAGATCTTATTATGTCATATATATACTAATAATGTCAGTGGCGACTAAAATGCTACCCCTACAATAAGGTGAAAATTTGTCCGCTAATCCAGAAAAGGTTCTACTTATCTCATGAGCCACTAAGGAAGTAATTGTGCGAACAAAAGGCCACAATAACGAGGCAGAAGCGAGGGATCGATCGGCCTTAGATTGGGGATAGTATTATAAAAGTTTGTTCAACTGTCCACGCAAAAGCAGATAAGAGTATGAGTTCGATTTTATGATGGAATTTGAAAACTTGTTAATTTTCAAGAATATTCCTTTTTTAAAATTGAATACTTAAAGTCCTTGCAAATTTCTAGAAAATTACTTTCTGGATACGTTTTTGGAGTTAGCAGCGTATTCAAATCCCAAAATGTCTCCAAAACATAATGCATATCTAGTAAATCATTTTGATATGTACCTACACTTAAGATTATATAGTATTTAACCAAAGTGAAACAATATTCATATATATGTACTTATTTCGGCCAAAATCTTTGAGAGAGGGAAAAGGAGATAGAGGACTCTTCCTCTGTCTCCTTTTCCCTTCCTTCCGATTTTTGTAAATTTTCTACGGGAATCTGGATAAAAAATATTTTAAACAAGTTATATAACTTTAATTTTACAAATAACACTTTAAACTATCATATTCGTATATATATATATATATATATATATATATATATATATATATATATATATATATATATATATATATATATATATATATATATATATATATATATATATATATATATATATATATATATATATATATATATATATATATATATATATATATATATATATATATATATATATATATATATATATATATATATATATATATTATTTTGCTTTCAAAATTAAATAGTACACAATTAGAGGAAAATTATTTAAATATCTCTTACAAAAAATAACAAATTAAAATGATTTATCAAATAAAGGTCAAATAAGAATTTAAAGTTGCCATTGACATCTATTAAAAGAAGCCTTTGTAAAGAGGCCAAAATTTTTTTGTCGAAGCTTTTCTTCAAGCAGGAAATTCGTGCCTCTTTAACTTATAAAGTAACTTTTTTCACTTGAAAACTATTTGAATGCCGTGAAAAGCGTAGCAAGTGGCGGTAGGTCTGTGAAAAGCGCAATGCCACTTAAGTTCATTTTTTTAACTAAACGCATCTCTCACTTTTATATAGTAAAGCCTTTAGAAATCAAATATTCTGATCTATATGATTAAAAATATATACAAATATAATATAAAATATAATATTTATATATAATACATTTTCATTTATTTGATAATAGAGAAGAATAGTGATAAGCCAGTACATTATTTTTATGGAAGAAACAACTTGGCTTTCCATGGATTGTGCTGTGCGGATGCCGGGCCCATCGCGTTGTAGGAAGAGGAGCTCCGAGCAGCGCTTGAAACTTGCGACCCAAGTGCAGACTGTATGTTTAAAGAGCCCCTTTAAAATGCATTGACGCCCACCTTCACTGTCCGAGCTCCTCCCACTACCTTACCAAATTTTAAATGATTCTACCAAAGCCGCTTTCGAAGTGTGTTCTAGAAATAAATTTGCGATATTTCCAGACAGGCCGAGATCTTTATAATCCACAAATATAAAAATTTCAAATGCAGTAGGATTTGAAAACTAAACCATGTGTATTGTAGGTACTTTTTCTTGTTCATGAATATTATATAACAAATGGTGAAGCCCCAACAGCACAAGTCTTTCAAGTTATACCAGGTAAAAAATGTTTCTTGCCCATAAATTGGCTAAAGTAGCATAGTGGAACCCTAATAGGACTCTAAACGCAATGGTGAAAAAGGCACTTATATTTTTCCAATAACTTAGTGGCCAATAAATGATAGTTTGACCTATTTTATATTAAAATAAATTTTGTAAAGGACCTTCAAATCATTTATTTTCAAATCAACAATCCTGCAAAAAAGAACTGGCTAGAAATTTTACAGTTGTTTTTTTTACTATATTTATACTGTTAGAGTTACATTTTTATTATTAAATAAAATAGTAACAATATATTATGCAAGTATACTATATATTAATATACAAATATACTGTACTTACAGTTTTCTATATATTATTCTTTAATTGTATCTCTTTACCAAATATATATATATATATATATATATATATATATATATATATATATATATATATATATATATATATATATATATATATATATATATATATATATATATATATATATATATATATATATATATATATATATATATATATATATATATATATATATATATATATATATATATATATATATATATATATATATATATATATATATATATATATATATATATATATATATATATATATATATATATATATATATATATATATATATATATATATATATATAACAAATTTAGAATAAATCGCAGAAACTTATTATTTATTTAAACGATTTATTTCATCGTTGGAGGCAACAACTAGACTTTCCAAATTTACGCAATATCTTCAAATTGGTATAATTATGCGAAATTACGAGTTAATACTTAGTTCATTTTAAATACCCCGTAAAGCGAAAAAAAGCATGAAAGTCCACAGTTATCTTATTTAACCATACAAATTCCGTTACAATGAAAAAGTTACAAAAAAAAAACCTCAAAATCCACCTATAATTAATCACGTAATGCAAAAAATCCTAATTCCATTCCGTAATCACTGCCTGAAAGAAGCAGTGAAATGTAGCGTAAAGTATATGTCGAGCCAATGTCGATCTTTATTTATGAGTCGGCTTCTTATTATGACTTGCCAATTTTCCGGGAAATAAAACTCGCTACATCCGGCCGTGGGACGTGAGTAGAGGATTGCTTCCCAATTTTTACTTGTGTTTTGTATGATAATATTATTCCTGTATCACATTACAGGCCATCGAGAATTGACCTTAGGCTTTTGAAATATATATGGGTTCGATTCCCAAGAAGATTTCCATTCGAAGATGGATTTTTCTATTTCCACTTTCTTCGCCCTAGCAACTAGACAAAGCTCGGAGTTGAGTTCTGCCAATCAACACGCAATGCCTCGAAAAAGCGGGAAGTGGAGACTAAGAAAGCTAAGCAACGTAATGACTTAACACTAGTTTCCTCTGGTTCCTACCGTTTCCTCTGCCTACCCTGCCACGTGCAGGATAAAAATGTGAAGATAAAAAAAATATTGACAAAAATAATTGTAACCAAAACTTTAAAGAGATATAAATTCCAAACATTTATTTTGACTTGAGCCTTTTCAAACGCCGGCTTGATATAGGCTATCTGTAAGGGATGACAACCCTTTCTGTAAAAGTCCACCATATTTTATAAGGATGAAAGATAACGTAGTTACCCTATAACAGAGGTAGTGGTCATTCTTGTTTTCGGCCTTGTAACTTTTGATTTGCATATATTGTATAATTTAATATAACTCAGCATTTATTGTGTAAAAGAAGGTATAGTATATTCTTAAATTTATAAAGAAAACATAATGCTTTTGAAGTAATACAATGTTTATTAAAATTTTACTTCACATTATAATTGGAAATGTTATATACGTTATAAAAATAATATAATAAATAATAATTATATTTTTACTGAACATACTATAAATCTTTATGAAATTGCAAATTGATCTTTTATCTTCTTAGAACGTGGTGACATCGTCTTTTGTGTTTGATAATATATTTATGAAAAATGTCTCTACGGTGACATAAAAAATGTTGACTAGAAATAACTCACGGAAATTTCAAGACTAATAAATGTGGTCAAGATAAGTTTCTTTTAGATTAATACGGACTTCTCCATTGTTTATAGGTGTATTAAGTAATATATATTATGTACATATTTATTTGTTAGGACACCTCAACTTTTTTTCTCAACTCTTTTTGAACTTAACTTCATGTTTTATCGATGGGAACACGGATAGAAAGTTAAACTGTAAATGAGTAATTTTGTTTAAGCTTCATGCTTTAACCGACTAATAAAGGTTAGGTTACCCGCAGGAACCCGGGAAACCTAGTGTTAAAGCAGTTTGTTCTCCGCTTTTCGTCATTAGGGGCATTGTGTGTTGAGTGGCGGAACTCAACGCCACATTTGCCAGAGCGAATAAAATGGAAATGAAATTACCCACCCTCCCGAGGGGGAATGGAACCCAAAAATCGTAGCGTTTACCGGCAGATGCTGCGCACCACTATAGTCCTGACTATGTACACTATATATATGCACTTATAATATATTTTTTACATACAATAATAATAATAATATAGACCGGATTTACTGTCATACATTATAAGGTTCATATATGAATATATATTTTAAAAAATATCAAAGTTACAAGAAAAATTCTATAACTTATCACAAATAAACGCCTGAGAAACACTAAAATAGACAGTGTATTCATCTTATCGCTAAATAGTTGGTAATTTGCTGATAATCGACAAGAAGTAGGACAAACCTCAAGGGAAAGTCCCTTTAGTCCCTTAAATTAGTTGACTATATCACGTGGTACAATTCATTTATGTCATGATAAATATAGTTAGTTTTTAATAGGATTTATTAAACTGTAAAATATTAGGTTTACTTGAAGAAATTCCACGCTGAGTGGCGAAACTCAACGCCGCACTTACTCTTACGTGAATAGGAGTTTTACTAATATTAAGGGCTTATAAGCTTATATGATGGTACATAGAAAAAGAACATTGGATTGGGACCCTTTAGTACTATATTATTATATTATCTGCTTAAAAAAGGCTGGAGTGTCCTCTCCAATATCCAGATATCTAAAAACGTGTGTATTAGGTTGTTATCTGCATGTCAAGAATTGGGGCCGATCCTTATATCCATAGTCAGATGTTCTCTGAGTACATCACGATATACTTATCATTTTATAACATACAATTTTGCCTTACAATTTTCATATTTAATGATAATTATTACTTCTTAGTCTTCCTCTTTCATTTTGCTCTAGTACCTTAATTGATTCTTGTTAAAAAAATTCAAAAAGTAGTTGTTTAACTATTATTTAAAAATTTTTACTTGGATTTAACGCAACATCGTCTTTAAATAATTAAAACTAAATAACCAAACAAGTTATGAATCCCTAATAAAATTAAGGTAAATATATAAGATGAAACTACTAAACTAAGCTAAATTCAGAAAAGTCAAAGAATTTGTACAAAACAAATGCGCATAAAAGGTACGGTATGTTTTTGCGATGAATCTAAATAATAATAAAAAAGAGTTAGTGTAATGCCTTTAGCCTAAAACACATATTATTTATTTTCATTAATACTTAATCTTCAAAAATGACCCGTAATCCCGTATCCTTTGCTTGCTTTCCGATATTTCAAAACATTGCGTGATGCGTGGCGGAACTCAACGAACCGCTTTTGCCTAGTTCCTAGAGCGAAGAAAATGGATATAGTCTCTCTTTACCCAATAAGAATTGAACCCACAAGCTGTAGCATTTAACGGCAGATGCTGCGTCAATGTGCCTCAACGGTCCTCAAAAAATTATAATTACGTATAATAAAAACATGTTTTTTCTACAACACGTACATCTGTCAGTGCCACTAAATCCGTCCCCCATACATTCCAGCAATCCAACATCTTTATTGCCTTTATCAAAGATGGCTTAAATCGGGCAAAACGTCGCAAATATCTTCTAGTGGGGAGAGATGGGTAATAAACGCGTAAACTATCCTTATCAGATGGCCGTGCCTCAAGTCATTCTTTTGTCTGATGCTTATCTGTTTTGCTTTATAGTATGTTAGGCAAATTTACTTGTGTTCTAGGATTATTTTTTCCACAATTTATATGTGATATGGTTTTTATTTTTTATAATAGTGTTGTTGTAAATTGTTCTTTTAATTCAGCCTCTTTATATTTCCATAGAATGTAGGGAACAAAATCTCTATTACGTATATAATTTTCTCTCCGTCTACTCTATGAAATTGTTTATTTTTAAGTGAGTGATTATAAGTAGATATCAACCTGGGTAATTTTAAAGTTGGTCAAAGCTATAGCCTAACTTCAAGATTTGTCCGTAGCGGGGTAGTCAGAGAGAACGGAGCGCAAAACGCTGTGGTCCCTGCATTCCTCTTTCGCCTCGTCATTAACTTCTTCATACATAATCTTTTTTCATGCAAAGCCACATTCTTGAACATTGCATTGAAATATATATATTTTAAATAAAACAATTTAAGCGGATTTATCGCGTATATTGACATTTTTTTATGAAACCCGACGTTTCCAACCGTCTTCTCTATTGAAATTAGAATATTTTTGTATTTCAATAGAGTATTATCTAATATAATAGTATAATATTAACTAAGGATTATCAAACTTGAAGATGGTTAGGCATGTTCATAAAGTGCTCACACACAGCTGATTTCGATACACGCCCATTCTTGACATCTCAGTTGTCAATAGAGAAGAAGGTTGGAAGCTTGGGAAAAACTTATCAAAATTTTAAAATCCCAAACACACCATACCAGAGGGCAGGATACAGTCAGCTCAATCTGCAGGAATCAGGGCAGTACGCAAGGCAACTCAGGAACCGTTGGCGGTAGTTTGATATAATAATTATATCAAATGACAGATGAATGTCACCTCAGTCTACCCGTGACCACGGACTACTGCAAAGTGTTCGAAATATCAGGTTTCACAAAAAATGTCAATATAGGCGGTAAATCCGGTTCAATTGTTTTATTTAAAATGTAAAAAAATCGCGAAAATCAAAGAACTTATGAAACGTATATAGTTTACACCTCTGAATAAGAATCGAACTCACAACCTTTCCGTTTAAACCAATATGCTGTCCAATGCGCCACGTTGGCGTCAAACCAAATTTTTTGTTCGCATATGTAGAATAGAATAGCAACTATTTGCGATGCGGTCTTCCGTCTAGCGTATAGTATTTTCTACTGGAAACTTTTCCGCAGACTCAGTTTAAAGTATTTATAAGAAAAATTTACATTTAACTAAAGTATATTATGATGCAAAGTATTATTCGTTTACATACGTTCTACCCTTATTAGGTGCATAAGTTGTTTTGTGGACTTGCTAATAAATTGTAGCAATTGTACTAACGAAATATTTACTGTGTACACACTATATAATCGTTGATTTAATTCTAACTCAAAGAAATTGTTTATTTCATTTTTTTTTTAATATTTTTTTAAATATATAAGTATATATTAAAATACCAATTCTTAAGATATATATATATATATATATATATATATATATATATATATATATATATATATATATATATATATATATATATATATATATATATATATATATATATATATATATATATATATATATATATATATATATATATATATATATATATATATATTCATGCTTTTGGCACTGAAAGGCACTCTGTTCCCTGCTTTTTCAACGCATTGCCTGTTGAGTGCCGGAACTCAACGCCGCGTTTTGCCCGACTAAAGAAAAAGGAAATTGACAAAGCCATCTTCCCCGAGTGGGAATCGAACCCACAAACCGTCACGTTTACAGTCGACACCTCTGCGCCACGACGGTCCTCAGTTGAAAGATACGATATATTATACGATATATACGATATATACGATATATTCATATATATTTGTATATATTTATATATATGTATTGTTTCTTCAATAACTTAGCGAATGTAGAACATTGTAAGTTATGTTTATTTTTACAGACAAGTATTAATGTAATTGGAAATTTTATACCATCATATCAATTTTGTGAGCTGTAAGTGTTTGGACTTAATTTGCTATATTAGTCAACATTTTGAATTTTTGTTAAACAAAACATTTATTTGTGGAATTGCATATTCGTACTCTTGTGAATTTGAACAAAAATCCATTAATCAGCGTATTTGGAGCAAATATTAGTTGAAGTTGTATTCGTAATATATATACTATATGTATATGTATTTTTTGTTTAAAATATTATGTTTTATTTAAAAGTCAATGTTTGTCGGCTTGATTCTCACTCGAGGATTGAATTTGTATCTCTTGTTCTGGTAAAATAAAATACAAAGGTGACTTTCAATTCTAAAATTCTTTGCGTATCCCGTTATATGAGATGGTACAGGATGCAAAGATAAGACATAAAAATATATATATATGACTGTTATATATATATATATATATATATATATATATATATATATATATATATATATATATATATATATATATATATATATATATATATATATATATATATATATATATATATATATATATATATATATATATATATATATATATATATATATATATATATATATATATATATATATATATATATATATATATATATATATATATATATATATATATATATATATATATATATATATATATAAATATATATATATATATATATATATATATATATATATATATATATATATATATATGTATATATATATATATATATATATATATATATATATATATATACGAGTATATATCTATACTATTATTATAAAGAGGTAAAGTTTGTGTGTTTGTAAATTGTAATGGGTAATCTCGGGATCTACTGAACCAATTCTTTCACCAATAGAAAGCTACATTATTGCTGAGTGTCATAGGCTATATAAAAAAATCAATATCTGGTGATAGGATCCTGGAAACGAGGGAACTCCTTAAATTTTATAGGCACACCTATAGTGATTTCGGTTTTTTTTAAAGAATCTTGGTCATTTTCTCACGAAAAATAACATTTGATGAAGTGGAACTGTTGATGAAGACTACAAATGGTCACGAGAACTTAATAATAAGTAACTGTTTTACGGGTTTGGTTCTATTTCTTTAACATAGTCGCTAAGCAATTGATGTTAATCAACATGCATATGATGAAGTCTAGCTGATGATGGAGTTCCAGAACAACTCCTCAACAACTAACGGCCTTGCATCGGGAAAAACGATACTTTCTAATTGGTCATGAGTAGTTGATAATAGGCCATTGTAACTTAGGTAATGTAAGTTGTGGACTACAACTTACATTACCTAGGTTACAAATGCGCTGAACAGGAGTTGACTTATATTTAGAGTTGGAGGCCGTATAATGGAGTGAAACATGTATATTCTCTTATGTATTCCTATTAATTATTATATACCCATGATTACCACTGATTTACCCATACCGTTTAAAAGGCTACAATTTCCAGTAAAGATCTCTTTTGCCCTCACTATTAACAAGTTCCAAGGTCATACATTCTCTCTGGTGGGCATTGACATGATAAAGCCGTGTCTTTCCCATGGACAGTTATATGTGGGCTTATCTCGGGTTAGATCTCCTGATAGACAATATATTTTACTTCGAAATGGTAACATTACAACCAATATAGTTTACAGAGAAGTTTTGAACAATTAAAATTACCATAACCAGAGTAATTTTTCCCGTCACTTGGTAGAGGAAAGTGACCAAATATGGAATACCATTTTGTTTCTGGGATATATAAAAAAACTTTATATAAATTTGGTTAGTTTAATGTTTTTACTGAACAGCCATACATTTATGAGAAGTAATTAACAGTCATCAATCAAATATATTAATTATCAAATTAAAATCTAACACAAAATACAAAATCACAAATGAGTAACCAAATATGGAATAGGAACCCAAATATGGAATATAAGTGTAAATCAACATAACAATAACAAAATGGTCATTAATATTTAATACGTTGTGATAAATGAAAAAAGTTATACAATTACTTGCAAAAGTCACAGATCCAAGTATCAAACTTTGGACCAGCACAATCATAATGTACCCAGAGCCTACACATCAAGCTTTTAATCCAGCTTTCTCCACTTTTATGGAAAAAAGTCTTGAACAGAGAATACATTCCGCATCAGAAGAGTCAGGAGACATGTGGTCCATCAATTCATCATGTTCACTACCTTCATTAAACTGGATAGCGCCTCCTCCTCAAAGTCTTGTTCTTCACTATCATCCATATTCTAGTTCGGAGCCCAAGATAGTTTTTCTTCCTAATGTAGTAGCCGCTGCTACTTCTGGAGACTGTTCATCTTTTTGGCAGAGATGTAATAAGTTTGGACTCAATTTGCTATATTAGTCAACATTTTGAATTTTTGTTAAACAAAACATTTACTTGTGGAATTGCATATTCGTACTCTTGTGAATTTGAACAAAAATCTATTAATCAGCGTATTTGGAGCAAATATTAGTTGAAATTGTATTCGTAATATATGTACTATATGTATATGTATTTTTTGTTTAAAATATTCAGTTTTATTTAAAAGTCAATGTTTGTCGGCTTGATTCCCACTCGAGGATTGAATTTGTATCTCTTGTTCTGGTAAAATAAAATACAAAGGTGACTTTCAATTCTAAAATTCTTTGCGTATCCCGTTATATGGGATGGTACAGGATGCAAAGATAAGACATAAAAAGATATATATATATATATATATATATATATATATATATATATATATATATATATATATATATATATATATATATATATATATATATATATATATATATATATATATATATATATATATATATATATATATATATATATATATATATATATATATACCATGCATGCATGGTAAAAAACGGTTCACGCAATATAAAAAGCTTCGGAGCGTCGCCTTTGCTTTATGTGGCTTGTCTCTTGTATTATTTATGTAAGCTTATATTATGGTATCGAAGTGGACTTTTGGTTCTATTGTATACGTAATAATTTTGGGTTCGATTTCCGCTACACGAAATTTATTATTGTTGAGTTCTGACGAAGATCTGAATAAAAAATTACACCTAAACCAACGCATGCATGCATGGTAAAATTCAGCTGTATGTATTAAGTAATTTCAGTGAAACATTATTTGTTAGTCCCTAATTTACTAACGGAATGCTTATTCAGCTTATTTATGTATGATAGAAGATATACATTTAGTTTAACTTAGAATTAAAACGGCAACCTTTGTACCAAAAACAGCTTCCAGTAACGAGTTAAATATTTTTACAATTTTTAAATATACAAACATACGTATAACACGCTCAAGTTTGCTTATGTAAATTAAACACATTTTCTTGAAGACGCAAAGCTTTTATGGCGGGCCTTGGTTTCAGTGATTTAATTTGTTTACCCTAGCAAGATATGTTTGAACATTGTTCACTTCGTGATAAGGGGAGAGATCGAAGTATTTTCAACGCTTTCCATATAAGTAATGGGCCTTAACTTGATTTTCTTTACAAATAAATGAAATATTGATCAATTTTCTAAATATTTTTAGAGGTTACGCATTTCCCACAAGCGTTGGTTTAGGTGTAATTTTTTTGTTCAGATCTTTGTCAGAACTCAACAATAACAAAATTTCATCTAGCGGAAATCGAACCCAAAATTATTACGTATACAATAGAACCAAAAGTCCACTTCGATACCATAATATAAGGTTACATAAATAATACAAGAGACAAGCCACATAAAGCAAAGGCGACGCTCCGAAGCTTTTTATATTGCGTGAACACTTTTAGATGACCGAATACAAGTTCTATTATTTTCGTATAAATTGATGGTCGCTTTTACGAGTATCCCGAATGAAATATGGCAAGAAGCTACAACAATAAACTACAGTTGTAATGCGCGTTAAAATAATATCCCGTGGAAATGTTTTCCATTGTTAATAGGAGTGACTCGTTAGCCGTTACAGATGATCTATGACTTTATTTGTATATATTTAAGATGTTTCTCAAAAAGAAAATTGATAACTTTTGAATAAATTGTCATAATATTTAATATTAAAGTTAATAATATTCTGGTTTTTAGTTTTTAAGCTAATCTTTAATAAATTTAATCTATTTACTTTTTTATAATTTGTTTTTCCGTTCTATCGCTGGACAGTGTGACAACCATTCCAATACCACTCTTGAAAATGATCTAGATCTTGGATTAGTTTTGCCTTTAAAGCACGGCGTTAAATTCAGCCTATCAGTACGAACATTCCTGAGAGCGGAGTAACTTTAAATATGGTTCATAATTATAATGTGAAGTTACTGTGATTTCTGACCTAAGTTCTTATTAATTATTACAAGTAAAAAAGAGATATGTTCCATTTAAAGTAAAAAATAATCGACAGCCTAATTAATGCAACTATATTAATTTTCAAGCTACAACGGTGTAAAACTGCTATAAACTCTTGCACATAAATGTTTACTTGAAAGTGTTTTTACTCACTATTCTGTATCCATGTTTAACACGACCTACAGCGTGTAACACATTTGCTTCCAGCACTTTGCATTGGTAACCAAATCGCCTTGAAGGAATTTACATTTTTAACTTTTCGGGGAGCACGATGTTTCTAAGAATATGTTGTAAAAGTTTCTTCGAATACCTGTAAAAGGAATGCTAGATGAGCATCTCCTGAGGTCTACGTTCTTCTAGAATACAAATGAAGCGTGCACCTTGGAGAATCAAAACTTGCAATACATATAAATAGCCCATCTTACCTTTAAAAAGAACCTTGTAGCTACATTATAAGGTCATACTTTGAATGTGAATTGGTCCATAAATGTAGTCACTCTTCCGATATTTTTCAAATAGCACCAAAACTAGCACTCTATTTATTACGGATCGAAATGTCGTTTAGCGTTTGGTATAAAATAATTTTGAGAATTTACATTTGTTATAGCAGCTTAAAGATATATTTAAAAATGTTTTATTGACAAAAGATTTTTATTTTATCGAAAATGCGTGGAAATGTAGAAATATTTATTGTATAGGTAAATATCCATATTTACATACAAAGGGTTTTTAGTTCACAAAATGCACTTCTAGTTCTTCCAGCTCAACGTATAATGCACTACTAAGTTCTCTTTAACAAGTTCTGATAAATTTTGACGTCAACAAAATAAATTATATTCTCTTATCATTTTTAGCTTCATCCTTTATGGTCCGGTCGTAACAAGGATGGCAGGCCATTTTTGAGTAAAATAATTCAAATTTAAATAAAGTTTTTAGGCTTTCGCTTTCTACATATAATGCTATACATAAAGAAAGTGTTGCTTAAACATTCTGATCTTGTTTTCCACTTTAATTCGATATTAACTGTTAAATGGTGGAACCAAGCTCGCCCTTTGACATCGACATATTAGAGGAAAAAATCAAAAGTCAAATAATCAAAAACAAAGTGCAAGTATGACCTACAATTAACTTCTACGGTGAAAAAATGATGAAAATAAAAAATTTCGTGTAATATTAATCTTACTTCTGGAATAATTCTGATCAACTCTAGTCATAACTAACAATGAACCTTTTCTACGCCATAATAATCAATTTTTTCATTTAGAAATCTTTCATTACTTGCAAGTAGTGTATAGAATTGTTAAATAGCTTTAGTAATGATAGGTAAACGAGAAGCTGAGTCAGCGTTCTTACATTATTGGCTTAAGTAAACTTACACGGAATGAATTTCAATGTCTTGTTTTATTTTATTCTATGAAATATGTCCGTCGTGGCGCAGAGGCGCAACTTCTGCCTGTAACGCGACGGTTACTGGGTTCGATCCCCAGTCGGAGAAGATGGATTTTTCTATTTCCATTTTCTTCGCTCTGGCATCTAAGGCAAAAGCGCGGCGTTGAGTTCCGCCACTCAACACGCAATAATGCCTCGAAAACGGCGGAAAGTGGGGACGGAGTAAGCAGGGACTAAGTAACGGAGTGTCTTAACACTAGGTTCTTATGGTTCCTGCAGTTCCCTCTGCCTACCCTGCCATGTGCGGGATAAAGCGTGAACCTAAAAAAAAAAAAAAAATATATATTTAAGTTGTTTAAGTGAGAATAATATTTCCCTATATTACTTTAATTTATTTACTTTTTATATATTCGGAACAAATGCATACGTAAAGACAATTTTTAGGATATTTCAATTTATAATTTTGGGTTTTGACCTTATATTTGTAGTAGGAGAAAAATTTAATTAGTTATCACCTTTTTGTCTGCTGTTGCAAAACACTTCTTACTTCTCTTTTTTTGTTGGAAAATTTAGTAAATCAAAACAAAAGAAATTCATAGAAAATATCATTATTTGAATTTGAAACCTAAATATTAGTATAAGTTTTTTGTAAAACTATATTAATTCTTGGTAATATATAAATAAACCTGAGAGCTCAGAAAAAGCTACGCTTAGAAAAATGCACAATATTTCACATGAAATTACATTTTTAAAGAGGTAATGCGGATGTGGTCATATAACCACATGTAGGCGTTGTTTACAGAGAACGTCCTTGAGGGCAGACAGCGAAAGAAATGCGGAACACTCGGATTTATATAACGGCACAGAGTAGTAGCTATGTAAGATGACATAAAGTGTCATATATTTTTATTATTTTTAAACTGTTAATTCACAATAAAGTGATGGCAAGATTTCAACCCGTACCTTAGACCATTGAGTGATTGGGTTTATTTAGAAGTTTCAGGATCTAATAATTTAAATAATAATGTTTGATTTATATTAATTATTAAAATAACTATATATTGTTATGTATAATTAATAAAAATGAATGTCCACAGAGAAAAAGAAAGAGGATTTCTAAAATTCGTTTTAATTAACTATAGTTCTGTTTCAATTCTATGCGTTTCATACAGCTTGTTTATAGTTGTTATTTCGGGATAACTTTATTTGGGTTATGGTATGGAAATTTATACTAAAACTAAATAGTTTATATGATTGACCACGATAATTTCAGGAACTAGCGTACATTAAAAAATATATTTGTATTCAGTCACTGTTACTCGCTTATGTTGTAAATGACACGTCTTATAAAAAACATCTCGTATAAAACATTTTTTATAGAGCTTTAAATTAGTTTTAATGAAAGTACTAAGTACAATTTTGATTTTATTATAAGAGTTTATGTGAATGTTTATGGTGATTCAAATCTACACGTACTCTGTAAAGAGGACGATGTTCTGCATTCGCTGAGAGGTCTCACTTACGCTTCGTTACTCCGTGGCTTTCGCCCGACGATTTTGTTTGCGATGAAAACGAGTGAATCTGCAGATCCTTGCACTGCTGTATACTGTTTTATGAAAAATTCAGGAATTTTATTATATATGTCTTATTCCTTTTTTACACGTGTTTCAGGTAAAGATACCTTGTGCTGATTCTAATTATATGTCAGAGTATTATATGTTTTCTTTAGTATTATTTAATTTAACGCCAAATTGTATGTTCTATATATATTTAAAAAGATACACAGATATGAAAAAAAATATCCTCCTTTTTAAATATTTTGTGAGAAATATCGATTTTGTGGAGTGTAAATTATTGTAAGTATTGTCAGAAGTGCTTTAAAAATACATTATTGTTTTTGAAATTTTGGATATGGATTCATTTGGATGGAGATAATGAACGAAATACACAGGTATCGAAGCTTTGTAGTGTAGATATATATGTACGTGTAAGAACGTTTTAACAATTACATAAACACATAAGATTTTAAATTTTAAATATAATTAATTAGTAAGTTTAACAAATCGAGATCTAGAATTCTACTTAATTCGAAGAGATTAATTTTTTGTACTGATCTGAGCAAGTAGCCGCAATCCTCGTTCCGCTTGTCATTCTCACACTTTGTTATCTCGGTCGCAGCGAGTGTTCTCGGGTGGTAAGAAATGAACAAATCTTGCATTTTTGCAATATATATTACTCTAAACATTATTGTAGTCCAGTAGCAAACTTTAAATGTAAGTCGTTGTTTGCAAATTCGATTCAGTACAGGGTACATTCGACAATTTGTCAAGATGATTTTTAAAGTGTTAACCCACACTGAGGATAGTATAATACTTAAAGAAGACATAAAAATTTGAACGCAATGGGATTTAAACCCGCGCCCTCTTGTCAATCACACAATTTAATTTAGTAGAAATAACTCTACATTAGTGTTTAAGGTTTCAGTAAGTGGTTCAATTGAAATCAGATTCACTAAGGCGTAATATGAATTTCCAGATGAAGCATTTTAGTTTTGGATAAATATGAATTAAATTCATATTCCATGAGAAATTTAACTGGGAACTATATTTTAATATAAAGCTTTGTCAGCTGGGTATTCAAAATTTAATATACAAAACAAAATTCAAAACAATTGAGCTACAGCTTGAACATAATAAAAATATTATAAACATTACTGCTCCTATCCAAAGCCCTAGTCGAGGCCTTAGCGAAGTGTGAGACTGTCATATTTATACTTTTTTTTTAGATCAACTAGCCTTCATAAACACCAAGGTAGTATTGGCGGTACATACACTGTTCATAAGAAACCTACAATTATCGTGTAACAATTAAATATTACCCAATACGTATATATTTACTATATATACAGCTTTTTTAAGGCATAATTTATATAACAATAAAAATCCAAACCCGCTCTAACCACTGTCATTCCAAAATAAATCCGCTTATAAAAGGCTAACCCAATAGCATAGTGACGTAACTATATGTAAATAGTTAATATCTTCTTTTGGACGGTTGCCAGACGCGTTTAAACTATCTCTCGGGATGACACTTTTTTGGCCCATCCCTATCCCGGGACGATATTTGTTTCATACTGAACGGGCATGTCGGTGACGTTTTATTACGAAGCGTCAAGTTTTTGTACGTTATATGTTATTGGACGATATTGTCTTATTTTAAGGCATATTTTTTGTGTTTGCTGTTCTTATGTTTGTAGCATCTGCTGTTTTTTTTAATAAGTATCGGATTGTATTTGAAATTTTGAACTTTAGAATTTGGCAATTACTTAAACTTGATTTTCTCCATTTGTACTAGAAAATTAAGATTTTTTTACATTCTTCATATAACACTCATTTAAAAAGATTCAATACATGGAATATATGAATTAGAACTATTGAAGAACGTTTGACTGTAAAGATTATAGTTTTAGGTTTACTTCCTGTTCAGGGTAATGAGTTTATTTCATTTTAATTCTATAGCAAAGTTTTATTAGTTTATTCATCTGAATTCTTTTCTTTTTTGTGGGGGTTTTCAAGCTTTTTAACTATTTTTCAGCATAGCGCAGTATCCAGCTTAGCAGGGAACTTAAAACAAGTGTTGGGATACTCAGTTCCCTGCGTTCTGTCTTAATAGATATTTGAAGTTGAATGGCGATACTCGAAACAACTTATTATTTAGTTACATACGTTGTTTAATTTCCGAGAGTCGCTATTAAATGTACAAATTGAGAAATATGTATTATACATACATATATTATAATAACATTACATTTTATAGCTCCCACTATGCAAAGTTATTCTTAATTGTATATAATGCTTTAATTTTACACAACATTAGGTGTCTAAGTAAAATTTGAAATAGTTTCATTAAAGGATAAGTTACCTGACCCACGAGTGGGTCTCTTGTCCCCAATAAATATCCCTTTGTAGTTTAGAATATATGTGATATGTGTACATATATGTATATGTTTGTAAATTGTAAAAACAAAAGAGGTTTGGAATAAGTAAATAAATATGAAATTGTAATATTTTTGTTTTCCTAAACAGAGAAAATCTGATAAAGTGATCTACCTCTATATTATATATATATATATATATATATATATATATATATATATATATATATATATATATATATATATATATATATATATATATATATATATATATATATATATATATATATATATATATATATATATATATATATATATATATATATCTATATATATATATATATATATCTATATATATATATATATATATATATATATATATCTATATATATATATATATATATATATATATATATATATATATATATATATATATATATATATATATATATATATATATATATATATATATATATATATATATATATATATATATATATATATATATATATATATATATATATATATATATATATATATATCTAAATATATATATATATATATATATATATATATATATATATATATATATATATATATATATATATATATATATATATATATATATATATATATATATATATATATATATATATATATATATATATATATATATATATATATATATATATATATATATATATCTAATTTAATACACGTTTAAAATGTGCATATTAAATCTACACTTCGGCCGCAAGTCTTAGACACTGATCCCGAATGAAACACCTGTCCCGTACAGTAAATTCAAACTAAGCACTTTCTTATCTTTAGATTTTCAATCCATACATTGTCCTGAAGAACCTAGAATATTTTATACATTTAATTAAAATACTATCGAAATTTTAAGAGTTTTATTGTATACCTAATTCATATATTCATATATGCAATAGAAGATATTGAGTAAAATATCATGTCAAGAAATAAAAAAAAACATTATACATAACATGTAATTATAAAACCTAGTGCTTAAAACGACCCCTTGTAGTCAGACTGACGCTAAGCCCCGCTCGTGGCTAAATAAGAATTAATTCGTACAACGACTCGCTGGCTATTTCAGCTTTTTTGGTATATTTAAAAACATTTTTTCCTTTGTTTAAGGAAATATATTCGGATATTGAAAATTTTAGTTAATGTTTTTATAAGAAGTCTGTTAATAAATTTCTTTTTGTATGCTAATTAAATTGTAATTTAATATTTAATATATTTATTAAGTTTTCAGCTTTGTAAGTTATCAGAGTGACAAAATGAAGATAATTCACTCCCACAAGTGGGCATGTCCACTGATATTCCCACAGTTTATTCATTTACTAGCAAACGCAGCCCGATGCGCTGAGTTGGTAAACATAATTTTTTTAGTATCACCCTTTATACCGCTTATAGCACTGCAGACAGAGAGAACCGCACGAACTTTGAGAACCTAGTGTTAAGACACTTCGTTACCTGCTTTCCGCCGTTTCGAGATATTGCGTGTCGAGTGGCGGAACTCAATGCCGCGCTTTGCCTAGTTGCCAGAACAAAGAAAATGGAAATAAAAAAATCTATCTTCCTTCAATGGGAATCGAACCCACAAACCTAACATTAATTTATAATATTATATACTTTAGTATGAAACAAAAGGTCAAGCTTTAATTAACATCTCCACACACTCACATCTCAATTAAACAGATTTTAAATCTACCATTTGGTTAACAAAACGCGTCACGGTAACAAAGTTAACACCTAATGTGTATAGCGGGTCCCCGTTGTCATTAAGCCGTAATATAAGCTCGAGTTCCGTACGTTATCATGCCATTCTTACGGACAATCTCTCTGGACGCCTTTAAACTTTTACCGGCGTGGCCACGAAGTGAGAGGTTTATTTTTTACATATTATTGTTTGATTTACGCTATATCTTGTATATAGATAGGTAAGTATATGTCAACTAGCTTTACGACTAGTTTATCCTTACTTCACACCAGGTCTTATACGTATTGCCGCTATGCAATAGTAACATATTAGAGATATAAATTATTGAATAGCGGAAACCAACCAAGAACAAAGAAATGATGAAGATGTTTAACCAAAGAACTGAAAATATGTTAATAAAATCTCAAAGCAATAATAATCAAGTTAAACATTTTGTGTAGTATCTTAAATATTATAAATGTTTAAATATTTGTTTTTTCAGAATATTATTTTATTTTTAATGACATGCCATTTGTAGATGGACTAAGATTTCTGCTATAAATTATTATTAAAAATAAAAAATAAGCGTAATCTGTGGCCCTTAGGACTGAATTTTTACGAATTTGACGGCATCACGTCACACTGACACGTTGTTACAGAAACACACCCGCGGGTGTCATCTTCCTTTATGCGGCGAGCTATTTTGTTTTAAAATAATAATGTTGCTCTTTCCGGAAAAAGGTTTTTAGTAACATTGGCTAATAAAAATGTTATACTTATATGGTTAAATGAAATTATGTAAATGAAGACGATGCGTGGCTATATCTAAATATATATATATATATATATATATATATATATATATATATATATATATATATATATATATATATATATATATATATATATATATATATATATATATATATATATATATATATATATATATATATATATATATATATATATATATATATATATATATATATATATATATATATATATATATATATATATATATATATATATATATATATATATATATATATATATATATATATATATATATATATATATATATATATATATATATATATATATATATATCTAATTTAATACACGTTTAAAATGTGCATATTAAATCTACACTTCGGCCGCAAGTCTTAGACACTGATCCCGAATGAAACACCTGTCCCGTACAGTAAATTCAAACTAAGCACTTTCTTATCTTTAGATTTTCAATCCATACATTGTCCTGAAGAACCTAGAATATTTTATACATTTAATTAAAATACTATCGAAATTTTAAGAGTTTTATTGTATACCTAATTCATATATTCATATATGCAATAGAAGATATTGAGTAAAATATCATGTCAAGAAATAAAAAAAAACATTATACATAACATGTAATTATAAAACCTAGTGCTTAAAACGACCCCTTGTAGTCAGACTGACGCTAAGCCCCGCTCGTGGCTAAATAAGAATTAATTCGTACAACGACTCGCTGGCTATTTCAGCTTTTTTGGTATATTTAAAAACATTTTTTCCTTTGTTTAAGGAAATATATTCGGATATTGAAAATTTTAGTTAATGTTTTTATAAGAAGTCTGTTAATAAATTTCTTTTTGTATGCTAATTAAATTGTAATTTAATATTTAATATATTTATTAAGTTTTCAGCTTTGTAAGTTATCAGAGTGACAAAATGAAGATAATTCACTCCCACAAGTGGGCATGTTCACTGATGTACCCACAGTTTATTCATTTACTAGCAAATGCAGCCCCGATGCGCTGAGTTGGTAAACATAATTTTTTTAGCATCACGCTTTATACCGCTTATAGCACTGCAGACAGAGAGAACCGCAGGAACTTTGAGAACCTAGTGTTAAGACACTTCGTTACCTGCTTTCCGCCGTTTCAAGACATATTGCGTGTCGAGTGGCGGAACTCAATGCCGTGCTTTGCCTAGTTGCCAGAACAAAGAAAATAGAAATTAAAAAATCTATCTTCCTTCAATGGGAATCGAACCCACAAACTTAACATTAATTTATAATATTATATACTTTAGTATGAAACAAAAGGTCAAGCTTTAATTAACATCTCCACACACTCACATCTCAATTAAACAGATTTTAAATCTACCATTTGGTTAACAAAACGCGTCACGGTAACAAAGTTAACACCTAATGTGTATAGCGGGTCCCCGTTGTCATTAAGCCGTAATATAAGCTCGAGTTCCGTACGTTATCATGCCATTCTTACGGACAATCTCTCTGGACGCCTTTAAACTTTTACCGGCGTGGCCACGAAGTGAGAGGTTTATTTTTTACATATTATTGTTTGATTTACGCTATATCTTGTATATAGATAGGTAAGTATATGTCAACTAGCTTTACGACTAGTTTATCCTTACTTCACACCAGGTCTTATACGTATTGCCGCTATGCAATAGTAACATATTAGAGATATAAATTATTGAAAAGCGGAAACCAACCAAGACCAAAGAAATGATGAAGATGTTTAACTAAAGAAATGAAAATATGTTAATAAAATCTCAAAGCAATAATAATCAATTTAAACATTTTATGTAGTATCTTTAAATATTATAAACGTTCAAATATTTCTTTTTTCAGAATATTATTTTATTTTTAATGACATGCTATTTGTAGATGGACTAAGATTTCTGTTATAAATTATTATTAAAAATAAAAAATAAGCGTAATCTGTGGCCCTTAGGACTGAATTTTTACGAATTTGACGGCATCACGTCACACTGACACGTTGTTACAGAAACACACCCGCGGGTGTCATCTTCCTTTATGCGGCGAGCTATTTTGTTTTAAAATAATAATGTTGCTCTTTCAGGAAAAAGGTTTTTAGTAACATTGGCTAATAAAAATGTTATACTTATATGGTTAAATGAAATTACGTAAATGAAGACGATGCGTGGCGTTCGCTGTTCAAAATGCCATGAAAATTTCTTGTTAATTTGATGAAGAGTGGTGATACACTAGGTCCCTTGCCTAAATTGCTATATGCGGGATATAAGGTGAAGCTATAATAAAAAAGTGAAAAATTCCAATGTCATAAAAACCGAATGAAAAAATAAAAACTTTTTTATTTGTAACTGCTTCAAAGGTAATTTCAATGTTATAATTTCGCAATATTTTCCAGTTAAGAGTACATTTTTTTGCATTTGGTTTTCTGCCGTTTTTTTTATGAAATCGTAACACTATGTGTAGAGCTTCAACTTTCTTTTAATAAGAGAGAAATAAAAGTATTTCATTTCCCCTAGTGGGATTGGTGCCCATAGTCATGGCGTTTGCAGAAAAACGCTATACCGTTACAAATACCTCAATAATTGAAAACAAATATTTATCTCAAAAAGATAACATTTCTAAAGATAAAGCAAAAGTTTTCGACAAATATTTCATTATAACCTAAATATTAAAAATCATTGAAACAACCATTTATTTCTTCCAATATTATTGTTATGGGGACGTAGTAAGCAGGGACTAAGTAACGGAGTGTCTTAACAGTAGATTCCTATGGTTCCTGCAGTTCTCTCTGCCTACCCTGCCATGTGCGGGATAAAGCGTGAAGCTAAAAAAAAAAATAAAAAAATAAAAAAAATTATTGTTATGTTGAAAAATACAATGAAAAGGTCGAATTTATATATTAACTTTTATACATTGTGGGACAGTGTTCAAAGAGGATTCTGGAATCTGGTAAGAAAAGAAATTCTTGTCGTATTATTCTGTACATCGTATAAACACGTATAAATATTCGAATAAAAATTTAAATTTACGATTTTTCTTCTTCTATATATAATTGCTTGAATGATGTAAATGTATGAATAAGGCTTTAGTTTCTTTTTCTATACTTATTATATTCCAATGTTCTGTTACACGTAAATTATAAAGTAATAGGAATAGTTCACACTAAACAACTATAAAAAACATAATAATATCTTATTAGAAAAACAGATTTAACGCATTTCTTTATTTATGCCTTTCACGAACACATGGAAATTAAATCACATATAGGCTTACTATATTTATGAATATAAATAATAGTATAATTTAAGAGGGCATACTAGTACACCACTGGCTTAGTAAAAAAATAACGCATCACAACAAATTCAACTTGTGGATTTTACTAGGAAATAGTCCGGTCAATATAGACATATGAAATAACAAAAATTCCCGGAAAGCCAAATATTGGTGAAGACCTATAGTTTACCATTACGAATCAAGTTTTAAAAGTCCCCATCGATCCTATGTGTGTTTAAAAAGTTATTCGAGGTCAAAGGTCAAAATTTGAGGTTATTTGGATTTTGCTTGAAAATGGTAAGTTTTATCGATAAAAACTTCAAACCAGAGTTGTAGATCTTAAAATTATCTACAAAAATGGTATCAATGATTTTTTTCCTAACAGTTACCATTCCTGAGATATCGCGATTCTAAGAGTCATATTAAACATGATATGCACATGTAAGCCACGTATAAACTTACAATACATATTAGGCACTTAATACAAGCATAAATACTTATTTGTTTCTCTTTTATAGATATTATACTATCCTTAAAACATTTATTCATATGGTAACAGTCCCTAACTGAATTTCCTCTATGCACGGCTTAAAACATCGGGCTATTCTATTGCCCGTAGGTTTCGTTCATAAACCTGTTTTTTTTAGTGCTAAAGGTTCAGTTCAAGTGAATATACGTACTTATTAAAAGCGTCTACCATTTTGGTTATATAAGTTATTTTATAGCTTTAAAAAATGTCTCAGTTTTGCTTTATTTGCAATAAACTTTTAACTGAAGATAAAATAGTTGTGGTTAATATCGAAAACATTATTTTCTAAATAAACATAATCTTAATTGAATTCTTAATAATAACTTAATATTAAATTTTGAAATATCCTAAATATATTATAAGAAAGTACATTTTCATATACATTTATAGTAAAATGAGAAAAATAGGCAATCTTAATCCAGACTTCAATAGGAAGCAAGTACTGAATGTCCGAGTCGGCACCACGATCAAATTCGCTGCTTCTACTTAGTTACAAGTTATAGGCGATGGCTTTTATATATAATATATACATATATATATATATATATATATATATATATATATATATATATATATATATATATATATATATATATATATATATATATATATATATATATATATATATATATATATATATATATATATATATATATATATATATATATATATATATATATATATATATATATATATATATATATATATATATATATATATATATATATATATATATCTGTATATAAATTATCCAGTATAAACTATTATATAATATACTAGTTCGTAATTCGTTCGCGTAGGCATAGCATGTGTAGCACCTCAAAACTTTGTTTTTTATTTCTACATTTATTATTATTATATTATTAGTATTGGTCTTAAACAAGTGTCTTTCTTTATTTGAAATTTCAGAAGAACCATAGAATTCATCTATCAAAGTATTATTATAGTAGTAGTATTATAGTGGCTTCCACTGCATAAATATTATTTTTTTTATATCAATATAAAAATCACACAAGAAAAATCCAACATTGTAACAAGGCCTTACTGTTTATTTCACATGCTACTGTCCTAATTTTATAGTGTTAGGACCGGTATACTACTTGCTGATAAAGTCCTAGATACGGAAAAAAATCCTTATCTTGTAAATTAACAACAAATTTTAGTTTTACAGGTCTCAGATAAACACATGTAGCAGATAAAGAGACGATCACCTTTTATCTAGTAGCTAGTATTAACTACCGCCTTACTAACTGAAACTATATCCGTAACATGTGAAAGAACAATTCTTAATATAATTTAAAATTTGAATATTAAATAAAATTTTCTATTTAAATTAGTGCTAGCAATAATCTACACCATTCTTCATAATTACATTAGACAAAAAAGCCTTATAACTTTAATTTGAGTTTTCAAACAAGTATATTTAAAAATCTTTACCAAGGAAAGTTAAAGAAACCCCTAAATATAGATGACAAGTGCGCTCCACATCATATATTTAGTTAGGCATACATATATGTAGCTTGACATTAAAAAATAGGTTGAGAGGTTTACGTGTACGCGGCCACGATCTAATATATTTAAGTACTAGGTCAAGTTTATATTACTTTAAAAAAAACGAGTTTATGTTGATTTTTTTTACTTTCTGTGACTAATTCTTTAAATGAATGATTCAAAATGTTTTTTTATTCAATATATTCTTTGTTCTTGCTTTTATTAATTTACGTTAGAATTTGTTACTTAAATACTAAATCTAGATTCATATTAGGTACAAATATAAAGCTACATTATAATTCTTAAGTATTTAATTTAAGTATTTATTTTACATCTATATTGTATACATATTAAATCAAACAGTTTGTTTGGATTAACGCCTAAATCTCAGGAACTAGTTTTTTGAATTGAAGTGAAGTTTATAAGTTTTTTGTTTTAAAATGGAACAAATAAACACACAAAAAAATCAATTCTTTTAGACATGGTAAACTTTTTGAAAGGAATTTGAATCTACGAACTCTGGCTTAGTTAGAATTTCTCTTCATACATAGATATAATATTTTGTGAACACACTTAAATAGCGTATTAAGCGGCGGAACTAAACGCCGCGCTTCGCTTGTTTGAGCGAAGAAATAAAATAGTATAATTTCAAGTAAAATATCATTGTATGGACATATTATCATTTAAACCACAAAATGAACAGCTATTCAATCATCTTTTAGACCATACGGAAGCACTCACTTGAAGTAAATAAGATTTTCTATACAAAAAGTCCCTCGAGATTCTTTCTCGAATTAATCTTTTAATGTCTACTCTACCCTATTCATTAAAGAGATGATTTACGGAGTAATTAAAAATGAACTTTTGTTTTAAATCATTTGAAATGTGTTATTCATTCTAACATGTTTGCTTGATAATATAAAAAAAAAAGATTTTGTTACGATCTCGGTTTATTCCGAATGTAGGACGCAATAGGCGGAGAGAATTTAATTTTAAGACAACCCTTTCTTATCTTACTGTCCGGGTTTGAGACACGTGTTTTGGCGTAACTCGACGTTGCGCTTGTTATGTTATTTTGAGATTGATTTTTTTTATTTTAACACTTATTTACGAGTTCTAACGTAATCCAGGTATTATAGATATATATAGAATATTAAAAACATGTATTTATATAACTAAGTATAAAAACTATTCCATATATTTTGATCTTTCTTTCAGTTTTCAGCTATATAATTCATACATTATTTTCTACTTCGTAATATGCTATGTGATGATGTTTAAAGAAAAGAGTTATTTTATGTCTCCAATCATCGTTAATTTTCTCGTCTGGTGAAGAACCATAGAGCAGCGTTAAGTTGTGCTACTCAACACACAATGCCACCAAATTGTATCTAGAAGCGAAAAACTTAGTGAAAAACGTAGTTAGAAAAACTCATAAGATTTTTTCTATGAATTGGATACGGTATGCAGCTAAAAGAGAAACATAATACGTATCCATGTCACAACTGCCTTGGTCATCACATTAGTGATGACCAAGGCAGTTGTGACATGGATGATGAGTTGTGCATGGATGTTGATGAGGCAGTTGTGACATGATGATGAGTTATATATAGGGATCTTATTACAAAATTAATTCGCCACTCTGAAAAATTCCAAGGGCCTCTCAACTTTTGTCCTGACGCAGTAAAAATTATTCCAAACGTTTAAGTGGATTATGAAATTGTTCTCGAAGGGACGGTTCGCACGCAAAATGATTTTACAAGTGTTTCCTTTTCGTTATTGTAAGAAAAACTAGATTTGGAGAGACTGAATTTTTCTGTTTGTTTGTATTTATTGTTATATTTATTAACATTGTTGAGGTGAAGTTGGTTCTTCATGTAGAAGAATTGGTTGTTTTGATAATAGAAGTTGATTCAATATGTCTACTATACAAAAAAATATAAGAATTGAGATATAATATTCTATTATTATCTATATTTTATTATAACCTCTTTATAAATGCTCTCCAGTGGGTCCTCATATTTTTTATGTGTGTTTCCTCCAGTATCTATGATATTGCCTTATCAAAAGTCTATCATTACCACTGTTACACTTTACATCTTTGCTTCAAATATCTTTTTTTACATTCCTTCTCTTCTCTTCTCTTGACGTATCCAAATTATATCTTTTTTATTTTTATTTTCTTGTTCTTGAAACTACAAATTATAATTTATATAAAAAATACACATACATATCCTCCAAGGAGAACGTATCTAATCAGCATTCATCTTTCATTCATTATAGTGGACGGAGCTACCAATACTATAAAGTTAACATAGTTGTTTATTTCAAAGCGCTTATTTAGGAACTAATCGATCCAACAATAATAGTCTATTTAAGAAGTCTACAAGTAGTACAGGTATAATTATTTCCAACTTACCAACAGACGATAGCTAAGTTTAACTAATAAGCTAATAAATACTCACAAAATTGCTTATACATTAGTCATTATATTGTTTTAATACAAAAATAAAAAAAATTAAACCACTAAAAATCTAAAATATCAATTTCCAAGTACCTATGTCCAAACAAAACAAGATCATCTACCCTATACAAGATTGTGGGTGTAAAAACAACTTCGGACAGGGTAACGAAGCGCAAATTGAAACAGACTTCAGATCACATAAGGAGATCCACTTTATTACATACGTTGGGACAATGCGCTATTTCGATGGTATAAGGTTCGAATCTAACGTAGCAAAGTTGGAGGATGGGGTGAAATAAGTTACTGTTAGTTTAGGATCTGTTGACGTCGATCCTTTCTTGTTTCTTTGGTGTTTCGGGAATTTTATATTGCGGTTTCGATTTGGGTTTTTTAATAGTAGGGATATGGAATTGTTTTTTATAAATTTGAATATTTAAAGATATTATAATAATTTTTGTCATAAATGAAATTTTGTCATATTTTTAATATCATGGCATCGGTGTGTAGGCGGACATATTAAGTGTTAAGACACTCCGTTCTCTGCTTTCCGCCTTAGTGTGACATTGCGAGTGGAGTGGCGTAACACAACGTTTGTCTAGTTAGCAGAGATGATATGATGTATGAGCATAACACAATAATATTTAAAATAATAATATAGATGTTTATGTGTAATTATTGTTTCTATAAATACCTTTAATACTTTTTTTACTATGTTTAGGTCCTTGCTGTTATTGTAAACTTTAGAGAACAATAGTAAAGAACACTAAGTCGATGATGAGGACCGTCGTGGCCCAGAGGCGTAAGCGTCTGCCTGTAAACTCGACGGTTTGTGGGTTCGATTCCCATTCGGGGAAGATGGATTTTTCTATTTCTGTTTTCTTCGCTTTGGAAACTAGGCAAAGTGCGGCGTTGAGTTCCGCCAATCAACACGCTATGCCTCGAAAAAGGCGGAAAGCGGGGACTTGGAAAGCAGGGACTAAGCAACGGAGTGTCTTAACACTAGGTTCATATGGTTCCTGCAGTTGCCTCTGCCTACCCTGCAATATGCGGGATAAAAAGCGTGAAGCTAAAAAAAAATAATTAATTAAATTATTACTCAGTGATTTTCAGATAAAGTATATTATCAATATTGTTTTGGGGCTAACATGGCGCATTGGGAGAGATTGAATAACTGTGATTAAAATTATCGCAGAGTTAAGTTCTGCAACTCCATACGTAATACTTAAAATTCGGATAAAAAGAGAAACGATTTTTTTTTAATTAGGTTCACAGAAGTAAAGCGTTAACTTAGGCAGTATATAATATGCGTATTAGTTATAAATTTCTTTTCCCACATGGAGAAATAAATCATTTTTATTTTCCTGCCTTTAAAAATGGCATGGCGTTGAGTTCCGCCAGATTATTTTTTATTTTTTCAAATTTCTTTCGCCTGTAAAACAAAACATTTAAATTCCATAAACTTAAGCTGCCAATACGAATATATAGATATATACATACATTTTTTTTTATAGCTTCACGCTTTATCCCGCACATATCAGGGTAGGCAGAGGGAACTGCAGGGACCGTAGGAACCTAGTGTTAAGACACTCCGTTGCTTAGCCCCTGCTTTTCTCCGTCCCCGCTTTCCGCCGTTTTCGAGGCATTGCGTGTTGAGTGGCGGAACTCAACGCTGCGCTTTGCCTAGTTTGCCAGAGCGAAGAAAATGGAAATAAAAAATCCATCTTCCTCGACTGGGGATCGAACCCAGTAACCGTCGCGTTACAGGCAGACGTTGCGCCTCTGCGCCACGATATGTATAGAATAAAATATGAATGTCATAAAGAAATACAAGGGGATTTAATAAAAAAAAATAAAAATGATATTAATAACGTAAGATACGGATTCTATCGGAAGAACGTCGCGCTCTGCATACGAATGAACGATTTCTTACGCCGCTGTGGTATTATTCGATATTGATAAATATACTTTTAATTTTTTTTTTTTCAATTTTTGGTATACATTAAAATATTCCGCGAGATAAGTGACTGAATCTAATTATGCATTACTAATTAATTAAACACCTGAGTAGTCGTATGGAAATAACTAACAGTTAAATGTTAGAAATACTCGTATAACAGCAACCTTACGCATTTCGAATATATTTAAATAAATCTAGCTTTTTATAGTAGGATTAATTACATAGTAGGTAAATAGTGATTTAACCCTAAATTTTATTATTAAATTTTGACTAATATTGAAGATCATCACACATTTTTAATAATAAATATGATATCTCTTTACTCTTCACCAGGGTCACAGCACTCGTAGAGAACATTCTCACTGTCTTGTGGGACATTCATTAGATCTTATCAGCTGAGATCAACTGAAACTTAAGAACTAGTACAGTAATATTTTTTAATTTAAATTAAATCAACATAGTACAAATAGAGACGTAGCTTTGACTAAGTCTATCTTTCTATCCCTAATACCAATATATAGATAGTTAAATCTACCGAGATAAAATGACCAAGTCTCATTTATTTCAATCGAGGCATCCAAAGAGATAATAGATTAATTATGAATGATTTATATAAAAAAATACCACTCCTTCACAGAATAACACCGCCAACTAATATTAGATAAGTTAGTTTTTCGCCTGATTGGTGTACAGACGGGTAGCCGATATATTGCATTGTTGTTTCGAATACTAATACAACATTGCTATTAAATACACAATATATATATAATACAATACGAGTATGTACTATGGAGGCAATATTTACGATTTCATACTTTCCGTGACTCACAAGTCAATGAGATTGGCAAAATTTTATGTCATTAGATTTTTATGGGGTTTCTGTTTGTTTATCTTTGGTAGATATTATTAAAATGGTAGATGAAAATATTGTTATACATCCAAATTGTACAAAAGACTAAGGCTGGGCAAAGTTGCTTACTTTAGATTTAATTTAGGATAGGTTCACTCTAGGTTTTCTTAAATTTCTTTTCAAAATGAAAATAAAAAATATTGTAGTATATATGGGCGCAAATCAATATACATGTTATGATTTTATTGTTAGAAAGTAATTAGTTATGAAATTAATGTTTAATTATTTAAGTCAGTAAAATCTATTTGTAATGTTACGTTCTTTATGATATTAATTTTGAATATTGAACAAAAAATGTCAGCTGTTAAATAAATAAAAGGACTGAATTGTGTATTGTCGATCTCTGAATCTTTGGATTCGCCAGCCCGCTAGTAGAAATTTTTCTATAATCGATTAGAATCAATCTGAACTGCCGTATTTGTCTCGTAAATACTCGTAGAGTTTCTTCGTGTCTCATACACCAGCACGAGAGAACTGATTAGTGATAAGTGAATACACTGACTACTGAACAACGAAACCCTGGACTAGCGCCGACATATACTTAAAGAAAACATAGAAAAATGCAAGTACTCGTATATATATATATACACATTTCTTTTGGTCAGCATATTAACCATTTAATATTAACATTTCTTTTGGTCAGCATATTAACCATTTAATATTATATAACTAAAAAGCCACATAAACTTATTGTAATTTCAAAATTTATTTTTTTTATTGCCACGAGTGAGATGAACAGTGATTGATGAGCGAAGCCATCAATTGTAATAGTATAAAATAAACACACTCATATAAAAGATTTGCCAAATTATTACATTTACTTAGTAAGATAGATTGCCATACTTTAATATTTCATGTAAAATTCAAAACTTCGCCAAAAAGGTTTGTAAGTGCGTTTATAAAGCCTTTTAGCGTAATAAAGGATATATAAGTATAATTGGGCTTTAGATCTCAGTTAGTAGAACACTCTGCTTAGTAATTACGTAGAATTTTGCTAAAACTTTAGATAAAAGTTACAGTTAAAAGACGTTTTTGTATTCACATTAATTATAGGTATATTTAGAAATTCTACTTGGACTATAGTAAAATTTTGATGCATTATTGTTATTTAATAAATCTTAAGTTAATTTAAAGATATTATTAAACAGAGTATTTTGTATAGAATAATAAAAAAGCCTACATACAAAACAAATATTTCATCAAAGAAATTGAACCAGCAACCAACGTCTACACTATTAAACAATAACTACTGCACCAAGACGGTCTAAAAATAATTACTTTTTTAATAACAACCTGGACAATAATATCGGTGGATTGCAAACAAAATGGCGTACCTACTCCATTTTAAATAAGACGAAAAGTATATTCTCAAAAGACTATGACGATCTGAGGAGGGAAGAAATTTAATATTCCAGTAACATTTCAAAGTAAACAAATAATTACAAAACGATTTTAATTATATCCTAATTTCGCGTTTCCTTCTAAGCTTTGATTCTGAAATGAAATGGCCGAGTTATTTTTAAGTTGTTTTCGAGTTTATTCGAGGTAGATAAGCACCTGTTGGGCGTCTGAAGGTAATTTTGTCGAATAATATGTTTTCTATTTGTAGATCAGGTGAGTACTGTGAGTGGTATAAAGGATTTCTTCAAAAGTGGCTTTTTACAACCTTTATTTGGCAGCAGAGAGAATAGTAGTTAGACACTCATTTTTATGTTGGAGATATTGTTTATGGACAATAGTTCAAACTTTGTCCCGCCTATAAACGGAGGACTTAGTCTTTTCTATTTACTAAAATTTTATTAAAAATATTGATATTTGGTTTGCATCCTTGAAAATGGAGCTGAACGCCAAATAGTTATATGTGCCGCAGCGTTACGACGGACACATTTTTTTTTCTTGTACATTATACTCAAAAATATTGATTAAAAGAATCATTTTAATTAGTACTTGTTTAAAATTCCTACTTATTAACTAGAACTACAGCCTTTTAATTTTTTTATATATTTAGTAAACCACTAGTAATATTATCAAAAAATATTAAAATGAAACTCTTCACGAATCCACTTTGTTTGAACATTTTTAAAAATCAATTCAATAGTAAAAAGCCACAGTTGGGGAATAAATCTTAAAGTTTCAACTTGGTTTTTTCTTATTGTTTCCTTCGTAGATGCCTCTCTTGCAATTTATCAACGATGAAAGGATCTACGTTATACTGAACGCATCCTTTGTGTGCATCACAATAGAGCCAGACCGAAATGTGATTAATTTGTGACTTAAAAAAATTAATAAAAGTTTGACTAATTTATGTATAATATAGTAGGTTAGGCAGAAGGAACTTAGCGTAAGTTCTTCTTATACTTAGTGTAAGTTTGGATGAACTTACTTTTCAAATTTTTGGTCAATTTTGAAATAAAGCGTAAGTGGCGGTACTCAACGCTGCTCGTTGTTCATAAAAGTGGAGAAATTAAAAAAAATATAATTTCTCTTAATGAGAATCGTAGGCAACACAGTACTGTTTCCAATAACAGACAGACATTGACAGGATGCAGTTTTTTTTCTTATTTTTCTGCTTTCTATAACTTAAGTTACTATTGTTAAACTATAATTTATGTCTCCATCGT
The DNA here is from genome assembly GCA_037178615.1 of Dione vanillae. Lineage (NCBI taxonomy): Eukaryota > Metazoa > Arthropoda > Insecta > Lepidoptera > Nymphalidae > Dione > Dione vanillae. The sequence continues at coordinate 103,521 of JAZFAU010000378.1, forward strand.
GGCGTACGCGAAAGCTTAAAAGTAGGGTTCGTTTAATATTTTTTCTCGAAAGCAAAGTGAAGTTTGTATTTTAGGATAAATAAAAAAATATTTAATATTTTTCTGTCTGTTTCGCTGTTATAGGAAAAGCTTTCATTTATATTGAAAATATTTGTTGTCTAAGCGCTACAGATACCATCGAATTTTAATTATTTTTATTTAAATAATAATAAAAATATTACGAGTTATCGAATGACGTTATAAACATTTTACTCGTTACATAGCAGATGATAGATATATATATATATATATATATATATATATATATATATATATATATATATATATATATATATATATATATATATATATATATATATATATATATATATATATATATATATATATATATATATATATATATATATATATATATATATATATATATATATATATATATATATATATATATATATATATATATATATATATATATATTATTAAATAATTAATATTTAATATTTTTCTGTCTGTTTCGCTGTTATAGGAAAAGCTTTCATTTATATTGAAAATATTTGTTGTCTAAGCGCTACAGATACCATCGAATTTTAATTATTTTTATTTAAATAATAATAAAAATATTACGAGTTATCGAATGACGTTATAAACATTTTACTCGTTACATAGCAGATGATATATATATATATATATATATATATATATATATATATATATATATATATATATATATATATATATATATATATATATATATATATATATATATATATATATATATATATATATATATATATATATATATATATATATATATATATATATATATATATATATATATATATATATATATATATATATATATATATATATATATATATATATATATATATATATCACTCGTCGCTATAGGAAAGCTTTCAAAAATATCCACATTCATTTCTGTTTGCCGTTCATTTGGCCTGTACAAACATTTGCCTCTGAGGCTGATCCTGTCAAAATCTCACGTTACCTATATTTGCAGACTGCATCGACAGATTTAGCTTTGAACCATCTGAGTTGACTATCATAATTATTTTGTACTATTATGTGGTGAAGCATAGCCTATGTATAATTGTGTGTATGTTGTCGTACATATAAGATATATATGTATATATTTATTTGAAATACAGTGTGAGATTTACACTAAATTATATATTGTTTGTCTCCAATAATAAAGATTTATAAGATAAAAAAAAAAAATTGTTGAATATTTATATTCATAACATTTTTTCATTCCTCTTTTCCTCACTTCATCTTCTGCGTATTGTAATAATTAGGAAATTTGACTGCATATATAGCGAACTGTATCGAAACAATTAGCCTTATGGATTATGACTTATATGCGTTCTCAATAAACAAACTATAAAATATATTTTTTTACTTCAAACAAGTAATCATAGGGTCATCGAGTTAAAGCAAAAAAGATTTTCAGCTTATAGATTCTTAACCTATACAAGACTGAATTAAAATATATTTACTCTTGTATATACTATAATATAATAGTCGTGGCGCAGAGGCGCAACGTCTGCCTGTAACGCGACGGTTTCTGGGTTCGATCCTCAGTCGGAGAAGATGGATTTTTCTATTTCCATTTTCTTCGCTCTGGCAAACTAGGCAAAGCGCGGCGTTGAGTTCCGTCACTCAACACGAAATGCCTCGAAAAAAAGGCGGAAAGCGGGGACGGAGAAAGCAGGGACTAAGCAACGAAGTGTCTTAACACTAGGTTCCCACAGACCCTGCAGTTCCCTCTGCCTACCCTGCCATGTGCGGAATAAAGCGTGAAGCTAAAAAAAAAATACTTTATAATAAAAAATGTAAAATTTGGTATTGACACGGCTTAAACTAATTACTGAATACTTGTATAAAATATATTTTTATAAAGATAAACTTACAGTTATATCACCAAATTCTGTTTACTTAAAATACACAATAGGTGCAATACTTTTTTTTTATGGGAAGGACAAGGCAAACGAGCGGTCGGGTTACCTGATGGTACGTGATCACCGACGCCCACGGCCCTGGTGGTGGACAAAATACTTAATTAACAATATTGATGAAAACCTTCACAATAGTTTATTATAAAAATGTGTGTATCTTATGTACACATACTTTTTGAAAAGGAAAAGAGACAAGCTTAAAAGAAAGCTTAGAATTCAAAAATGTTCTCATAGCTCAGGTGAAGCAAGACCACGAATTAAGAAGAATTTAAGGTAAGGTGGTCAATGAAAATTATTATAGGATGTTTAGGATGCTTACGACAGTTACTTTTCCCCTCAAGTCATAGAGTTTTTTGACTTCGGCATAATCTACGATCTGTTACGGGCTAATGTTTGGTACTACTACGGTACGTGTTGTAAGGGATGTCGATTATAACGTAGAGAACTTATAAGCCATAGAGAACGGCACGTTAATCACATAATGCAGACTTTCGATTTATTTATTTATTTTCTTTTTTCTAGTTTCATTTCTATATCATATTGCAGGGTAGGCAGAGGGAACTGGAGGAACCATTTGAACCTAGTGTTAAGACACTCCGTTGCTTAGTTCCTGCTTTCTCCGTCCACACTTTCCACCTTTATCGAAGCATTGCGTGTTGAGTGGCGGAACTCAACGCCGCGCTTTGCCTAGTTGCCAGAGTGAAGCAAATGGAAATAGAAAAATCTATTTTCCCCGAGTGAGGATCGAACCCTCAAACCGTCGCGTTTACAGGCAGACGTTTACGCCTCTGCGCCACGACGGTCCCCGATTTATTTACAGTCTTATTTACTTCTTTATATATGCGCATCGAGGGATCATCAGTATCTTTACTTGTGAAGTAATGCTAATCATTTTAATAGATTAATTTATTATTTTGTATACTTTACAAATTTATTCTGTAAAATCTTTTAGCTTTAGTATATATCTACATGTATTCAAGTATAGAGAACTGTTAATTACATGACCTGTATTTGCAGGTTCGGATTTACCTAACATCAATTTTTGATTGGTGTAACTGTAGGAGTTATATTTTATTTTATGATTTATTTATGTTTACATCTCGATTTATATTGATTTTTTTTTATTTTTCATAGCATTTTTTAAATACATTTGTTATTTTTGTTTATTTTATACAAAAAATATATTGTTCGAGGCATAGAGACCAATCAATACGCAGCAAAGAGCCACATGTCAACAAGTCACAGTACACTTTAAGTCCATTTTATCGTCTTTGTGTGTCAAATAAAGCGATATTATATAACTCCATTGCAGAGGAAACTGAGAGATCTCTCCAGGTTCAGTTCTCAGTGTGCAGATACATTTTTCTCTCGATTCAAGAGAACGTTTAAAGTCAGGCGTGACATGACTACATTACTTTTTACATTATAATACTAGCGAACCGTTTTTGGCCTTGGTCAATGCTTTCGGATTTACTATAATAAACATTCATATATATGTTGTATATATTATAATTCGTTTCAAAACACTTCATCTTAGAAAAACAAAATGTATGTTTAAATGTATATAACAATGTTATATACAATGCAATTCTAGCAAGATTCTCGTGCGTGGTAAGCGTCATTACGAAAGAGTTTTGGGATAGCCTGTATATTGTTCCGTAACCTCAGTAAAGCTATTCTAAAGATTGTTCGGGACAAGCAGACAAACAAAAAAGCTATTTTTTGTGTTTCACTAATATATAAAAAACATAGTTATACTTAAAACACAAATCTACACTCTAATTTTATTTATATACATTGTTTACATTTGAAAAAAAATAATTATAAAAATGTGTAACATTGATTACCGTTACATATTTAATTACTATAAAAATACTTCTCTTTGAGTCATAGAGCAAATTAAATTTGCAAGCGCTTCTTGGATTTGCAAGAAGAGGAATTTCGATCATGGAATATGTCTTGAAGGAAATATACTAACTTTAAAGATATCAATTTTATATTTTTCCATGAGTGTTATGTATATTTAAGTTTGACGCTTTTTATGATATAAAGTAAAGAGAAGCATCATTGAGATACCACTGTACACTGTACTGTAGAAAAACGTGTCATATGGAGGAATAAGTCCGCGCATTGTTTATAGTAGATTTTGTATCGTTATGTAAAGTACGATAAAAATATTGTAGAGATTAAACATTTTGCAATGTAACATAAATCAACGATCATGTCTATTTAAGTACTAAAGCAGCGGGATTCGAACCCGCATCATTCGGGCTCCGGCTGCATTCAAAATTTTATACGTTTTCAATATTTAAAGAAAACTATCATTAGTGTGTGTGTATATATATATATATATATATATGTATATATATATATATATATATATATATATATATATATATATATATATATATATATATATATATATATATATATATATATATATATATATATATATATATATATATATATATATATATATATATATATATATATATATATATATATATATATATATATATATATATATATATATATATATATATATATATATATATATATATATATATATATATATATATGTACACTAATGATATGATCACTGTAAACACGACGGTTACTGGGTTCGATCCCCAGTGGGAGAAGATGAATTTTTCTATTTCCATTTTCTTCGCTCTGGCAAACTAGGCAAAGCGCGACGTTGAGTTCCGCCACTCAACACGCAATGCCTCAAAAACAGCGGAAAGCGGGGACGGAGAAAGCAGGGGCTAAGCAATGGAGTGTCTTAACACTAGGTTCCCACGGTCCCTGCAGTTCCCTCTGCCTACCCTGCCTTGTGCGGGATAAAGCGTGAAGCTAAAATATATATATATATATATATATATATATATATATATATATATATATATATATATATATATATATATATATATATATATATATATATATATATATATATATATATATATATATATATATATATATATATATATATATATATATATATATATATATATATATATATATATATATATATATATATATATATATATATATATATATATATATATATATATATATATATATATATATATATATATATATATATACAAAATATTTTGACTATGAGATTAAATGAAGCAAAAATAATAAAAAATAACGAAAAAAGTCTTATAAAAATAGAGAATAACATAGAGATTTTTCACTAAACTTTCTTCATGTTTTATCTGTACTAATATTAACATACATGAAATAATGTAACAAACTCCCTGGACTATGTTCATGATCTAAGGCCTACGTTACCAAAACGTCCAGCGCAGATGGTTTAATCCAACAGCTAATAGAGTTGAGACCACGGCTTTTAAAGTGGCTAATAAATGAACTTAAACCGAACGTTGCGTTTGGGGCATTGGTAGCAGCAATGTTGCGCAATACTGTTCATTAGAATTAGTAGGGATAGCATACGTCTATAAAGTAACTAAAAAATTATAAGTTTAATAATTTGTTAAGTTTTTTAGTTTTCTGGAAAGTGTAGATGAAAATGTTTTTAATATTCTCTCTCTCTCTTTCTTTTTTGACAAGAAAAACTTCATTAGTTTCACGTAAGCTAACAGTAGCAGCAATCCTTATATATAGAAATATACACCTTATTTATTTATATTCCTAACACTCTCCCAAAACTTGTCTAGTTAGCCTGAAGAGGAAAAAGATAAGCTAGAAAAAACAATATTTCTGTACTCAGATAATATTAAATCCAAAGTAGGATCTTTAATCGTCATATTATTGCCCTTTCCAAAGCAGGTCACACATCAGCCCACCATCTTTATCGTTCACGACACGTTAAGTGGAGATCCTCAGCCACGCATTGTAGCTACTTGTAACACTTGCGACGACCCTAAAATATAAGGCTAACAGTGTCACCTTCGATTTCCAATATAAGCTATTAAAAAAAATGATCTCTAACTTATTTAATGTTTACAAATTATGCTTTTTCTTAATGGAGACCGTTGTAGCGCAGAGGCGTAGTGTCTGCCTGTAAACGCAATGGATTCGATTCCAACTGGAGAAAGCTAGATTTTCTATTTCCATTTTCATCACAACTGGCAATGCGCAGCGTTGAATTCCGCCTCTTAACACGCAATGCCTCTAAACAGTGCAAACTGGAGAACAGAGTGTCTTAACACTAACTTCATGTGGTTCCTGCGATTCCCTCTGCCTACCCTGCTATTTGCGAGATACAGCGTGAAGCTAAAAAAATAATGTAAAAAATTCGAAAAATATCTTGTGAAAATATATTTCAAATTTACAAAAAGTATACGCTGCTAACTCTACAATTTAACAGAGATTTCACATGCAATAGTCACCCACTAAACTGCGAGTACATTACACTACTGTTGCTGCGCGTATTATTAATTTATGCACGTTGTGTATCGCACTGATGCGTAAACTATCTGACCTTATGATACCTGATGCGTTCTAGTGAACTAATGATATTTTTTGATATACCATTTATGGGCGGCTTAAAGATGGTAACAAATGTAGAAGTCATCGTGGAGCAGTTATTCGGCGTCTGATCATAGATGCGATGGTTGGAGGTTCAATTCTCTCTGGGAACAACTAATTATTTTTGTTCTTGTTCTATTAGTTTATTTTAGTAAGAATATAAAACGTAGAGCCCGTTGCGCCGGAGAATGTCTTGAAAGTTGGCTGGAGTGGGTTTCAATTCTAAGTTATGACTGCTTCATGCGATGATTCTAAAAAACATAATTTTACACATGACCGACCAATTTTAAATAACTTTGTGAACTATTGACTTAAAAATGTAGTATATTTCTGTTAATCATGCGATACGTAGAAATTGCTTCAAGATTTAATAGTAAAAAAAAAATCAGATACAGAAATTAAAATAATACAATTAAAAATACAACAGTATATATATATATATATATATATATATATATATATATATATATATATATATATATATATATATATATATATATATATATATATATATATATATATATATATATATATATATATATATATATATATATATATATATATATATATATATATATATATATATATATATATATATATATATATATATATATATATATATATATATATATATATATATATATATATATATATATATATATATATATATATATATATATATATATATATATATATATATATATATATATATATATATATATATATATATATATATATACATACATATATATCTATATATGTATGGTATAGTTTTATAAATCTATAAAAAAATCTACTGAAATAAAGGAAGAATTAAAAAAGCCTATTTTATTAAATACCTTTTATTACTACTTCTATATCAAATTTTAAAAACGATTTTATCTTATATTTGGACGAGACATTGGGTATAATCGATTTTGAAGACGGTAACACCTGATGACGAACTATACTAGACCAGCTAAGTTGTAAAAAATATAAAATGCTGCCTTAGCAAAACTTGTTCAGTGTGATGAGAATATAAAAATCTAAGGTCTGTGACATCTGAAGTGGAATTTTATGAGACTAGGTGTTAAATGCGAAAGAAAATATCGCTTTATTATATAAAAAATATTGGCGTGAATGAATTTTCTAAAATATTAACTTCTATATATTGTTAATGTAGGTATATCATTTATAAAAAAAAGACGGAAAGCGGTGATGGAGAAAGCAGGGACTAAGCAACGGAGTGTCTTAACACTAGGTTAGGAACCTAGTTCCTGCAGTTCCCTCTGCCTACTCTGCCATGTGCGGGATAAAGCGTGAAGACAAAAGAATCACGTATAAGAAATTACTATCGTAAATGCTCTTATTAATAAAGTGTTCTTGTAAAAATTTTTTCATTACTGCAAACGAACCGAGCAGTCGGTGAAGTCAATCTAATATAGTATAATTTTAATAGAATTACTTTAAAAAATGCGGCAGGGTTATTGTTATTATATAATAAGGAAAACCAATTACTTTTCAGAAAAATATAAAAAAAAACAATGTAAATTAGAAAGAAAAGGAAAATGTTTAATTTGGCTTGAACGCTCCATCGATATCTAAGAGTCGCAAGTTCAAATCCCGTGTAAATTTCTACATACAATATTTAATATTAAACGCTATAATAGCCTTGTAATATAAAATTTAAAATGGAATAGCAGCTTCATTTATTACGTTTATTCACTGCAGTATGAAAGGTCGTTTACAAGTTATAAACAGCTCGTTATGACGCTAGTTACACGAGAGAATATGATAATATTACTTTTTTAAATTTCATTTCATCATTTATAAATTTCAATTTGTATATGTATATTTTATTCGTTCGTTCGTTTCAAGAGTTTAGTAAGCATTATTTAAGTAGTTAACTAATACTTTTTATATATAAGGTTTCACATTTTATCCCCAGCGGGGCAGTCAGAGAGAACGGAGTGTAAATCGCTGCTGTCCCTGCATAAGTCTTTTGCCTTATCTACTGTCATTTACCTCTTTATACATTCTCCTAAAGTTTTTCTTGCTTTTTACGTGAACTTCAACCAGTTCTTCTATTCAGTTATTATGGGATTCGAAGATCGACCTAAGTAAGAGGAGACTTTTCACCCCTCTTACTAATTATTCTCGCTTCTGATTGATGCTTACTATTTTTATATTTTCGTTAGTTTCTTTATTTCACCATTCGTTTACAGTTTTATTATATTTTAGCAGTCATTTATAATGCATTTCATACAGCGAATTTTAACGTAGAATTGAATTGAATTGAATTGAATTCACAACCGTCACATACACATTACTTGCTATACATATCACTTGCACTACAAAAGTTATCATATCTCTAAATGAACCTTTCAAAAATACACAAGTCCACATTATATCATAAAGAGCTGTAATAACGGTGTATTGTTAATTAGTCGCGGTTGTGTTGCTTTCATCGTGAGTTTAATAATGCCACGTTGACGTGCATTACGCAGAGTGGAGGAGTATATGGGCAGGTGCATATTTAGTTACATACTAGCTCTGCAACGTGTTTTTTCTATTTAATATAAATAAATCTGTATTAAAATATTAAATTCATTGCTGAAAATGTATAATTGTACTGTTTTTATAAAATTGGAGGAATGATTTGATGTATGGATATAGTATAAAAATATAGTAAAATTTAAACTAAATCATATTTCTTGATCGTCGCAAATTGTCAAATATTCGACTTTGATAATCGACATCGTTGTTGCAAATTATTGAGTTTAAATATTAAATTATTATTTTTGACGTGACAACGTCTTAAATTAGGTTGTGCGGCTCGGTGTCAAATATGAAAATGGTAACGTAACGATGTGTCAACTGTCACCGAACTATGATCGGTCCGCCGCGCGTATCACTTGACACATGTACAATGTTTTAGTAAACAAAATATATTTTCTATAGTTAAAATTTGTGCAATTTATACTATAATTATTATTCATATCAATAAATATTCTACCGAGAAAAAGACGTTGTCACGTAAAATTTTCGCCCGTAAAACCCACTTTACAGGCAACCATTTTTTTTTATAATATTATATATCAATGAAAAGCGTTATTTAAAAAAATATATTCTAAGTATCTGTAAACGCGACGGTTTGTGGGTTCGATACACACTCGGGGAAGATGGATTTTTCTATTTCCGTTGAGTTGCGTACTGAGTGCAGTACGCAATGTCTCGAAAAGGCAGAAAGCAGGGACGGACAACGGAGTGTCCTAACACTAAGTTCTTATGGTTCCTGCAGTTCCCTCTGCTTACCTTTCCGGTGCGGGATAAAGAAAGGTGAAGCCATAAAACATTTTAGTGATAAGAACCTCCATTTCTATCTTTCTCCTAAATTTTGTCGAGGATCTTAGGGCCAAAATATTTTTCACACAATTTACAATTTTCTTTTTAAAAATCATCTTAGTAAATTATTTAGTAATATATAACAGCGAATATTTTATGTGCGTACACATATTGACTTATTAACGTAACGTAACCAAAATGTCGATATATTATCAAAATATCCGCAAAGCAAAGTATGACGCATCCATTAATTACATGAGGACGGAAATTGGCATTTCTGGTATTAATGTCTCTTATTAATTTGTCATTAAAATGAGGTATAGTACATGCCATGTAATGAATGTTGGAATTGTCTTGAGAATTGTATGTCGAGAGATCTAAAGAAAGAGGTAATAATACGCAAATTCATATTTGATATACAAAAAGAGATATATATATTTTTTTAGCTTCACGCTTTATCCCGCACATGACAGGGTAGGCAGAGGGAACTGCAGAAACCATTGGAACCTAGTGTTAAGACACTCCGTTGCTTAGTCCCTGCTTTCTCCGTCCCCGCATTCCGCTTTTTTTTCGAGGCATTGCGTGTTGAGTGGCGGACCTCAACGACGCGCTTTGCCTAGTTTCCAGAGCGAAGGAAATGGACATAGAAAAATCCATGTTAAGAGATATATGTATTTTGTTTAATTCACACTAAAGATAGAAAAATATTTAACAAAAACATACAAAAATTTAACGATAATTATTTCCATCCAAATATGGGCTGCGAAAAAAGTTAAAATTTAAAATAAAAGATAAAAAACATCACATAAATCTAAAAAGGATATCTGTTAGTCATTCTATTCTTTATTATTAGGTATAATTAACTTAATGAGTGCATATAGAAAAATTATAAGTTAGTAACAAGAACTTGAAAGAAGCAAGGCGTAACCTTTTTATAATTCAGAATTTGCTAGCTATGAAAAATCGAAGAACCGTCTAAAGGCCGCTGTAAAAGCGCTTGGAAAGTTCCCAGACCTATAAAAACGCTTCTAGCCGTCAGAAGCGCTTGGACTAATTGAATTATGTTTCACTAGATATTATCTTGTTTTTTTACTTTATATATAAATAATATGTATTTTTAATTTTTTTATTTTAGGCAAGAAATAAGTAGGTAAAATGTTTTAATTGTATTTGAAAAAGTAAATTTAAAAAGGCTTGACTTTATGAAATGACTTGAAAATTTAAGTAATATTTCATATATTGAACATATCTTAAATATATTATGTTTAATTCAAATTCGTCGCTACGAGGTGTAAATGTGTTGGTTTTGTGAATCGAAATATTTTACATCGTGCCGTTAAGTCAACGTGTTACCCACTTTCCCCTTATTTTTTTTTCATTTTTATCACGCTTTATCTCACATATAGTAGAGTAGGCAAAGAAAACCGAACTTAGTTCCTCGTTTCCCCCTTCCTTCAAGGCACTTCGTGTTAGGTGACGGAATTCAAAGTCACACTTGCCTAGTTTCCAGAGCTTAAATACAGACAAGTGCTTCTACAGCTTTTCTTCAGAGAATAATAATAAAATAATCCATTTTTATCGATAGGGAACCAAACCCAAAAAGCGTCGTGTTTGCAAACACTGTAACTCTGTGCCATGACTTTCCTTCAAAAAATTTTTGAAAAATGGTTTTTTTTTGTTGAATATGTTTAAGAAACTCTTAACACCATATTATACCTTTTCAGCAAAAAAATAAAATAATCATATACTACATCATACATATATCATGATGTGTAGGATAATTTCTACAAGCAAACATTTTAGTTATTATAAAGAAATTGTTTTAAACTTAACTTAGCCCATTACAGCTAATTTAGTGTTATGCGTCCACCTGAGCCCCGACACCGCAAAACTTTTTGTTTAGATGAAAATCCAATTGTAGATTCCGCGTCTGAATCTTGCCTCGCCTTTATATAGCTTTGGCTTGGGGTTGAAATATACAGGGCGATTCTTGGTACATTTTCGTTTTTAATTCTGTAATGAAATCAAATATTTGATTTAATGTTTAATAAATTATTATATTTTAAGATCGTTGTGAAGCGGAAATTGCAATAATTATAATTTTGTGCTCTTTGGTAGACAAACTGCGTCGTTTAGTTACGCGATTCAAAACACAGTGTTTCGAATTTGAGTTCAATATTTAATACAAAAATAAAGCGTGCAGCTAAAAAAGTGCATATAAAATATACCTTTTAGGATAATATTTTGCAGAGTATGCAGACAATAAAATGAATTATTATGTATGGTCAACTCTTAAATTTTTCAAAATAAAGACAGCGTAGCGTTAAGTTGCGCCCAAAATTTGTGCAAATTTTAAACTCTCAAAGATTAAGAATTAAAAATATCATCAATATGTTTACGTTTTAAAATATACTATGATATAATATTTTTATATTTTATGCAAGCAAATTTAAACATTGTATGTTTTCACTGAACTGTCGCATTGTTATGTTAATCTGTAATCGGTAGCATTTGCCGCAGGGCGGGCGGATCCTGGCGATTATTCTTGTTTCAATTCTGATGGGCCATTGAAGGCGATTTGTATACGAATAATCCGCACGATGCTCTAGCGTCTTAAGACATTTTGTTTTGAATAAGCCATTTTGACGCCATTGGCATGTTAAATGTCTGTGGATTCTTCTCCAATACTTCGGCTTATTCAGTCGAGAATTTGATACGTATTTAATATATTTATGCTATTTTTTTTAGTTAGTAAAGCTACAAATTATATATAATAAGTTATAAATTTTTCGTCATTTTAACGCATTATTTAAAAAAATAATACATTTCGTTTATAAACTCAAGATAATATGATCAGAGGTAAATTAATTTTGAATCTGAACAAACTGAATCTTGGTTTGAATCCACATGGAAATACACACATACGGATGCGATGTACATATTTCCTTACTCTTATAAAATAAAATATTTTTAAAGCTATCTAAGAAATGAACAAGTACAAGATGATATTAAAAGCACTGTTATAATGAAAATTTTTCGAAAACAAAAATCAATTTTCAGAAACTCATAATTTTACGACTCACATCATTCAAGAAGATGTTGTGGATGAGTCTTACTTGTTTGTGAAGTAAATAGATTCAAATTTGACTCTAAAGTAGGTTTCTATTTCTAATATGAACAAAAGAAATTATTTTCATTATTTTCGCTATGGTAACTAGGCAAAGTATGTTGTTAAGTTCTGCCAATCAATATGCAGTGTTTCGTAAGGGAGAAAGTTGATAGCAAAGTGTCTAACATTTGGTTTTTACACATAGGAATGTAGGCGTATTTTATTATTGAAGTACATTAAGGTGGCGCCTACGATGTTTCACTTTATTTAAACACCCAACCAACTAAGTTCTGAACATATAATCTTTATTTAGTAATTTTACCTACAAATCAATCTTTTTTACTATTTCTATATTGATGGAAAAATAAAAGTTTATGTAGTTAAAGGTCTACTAAATAAAAAGATGAAAAGAAAATCGTTCAAAGTACCCTCCTATGTCCTCCGTTACTTCCTGAGGATGCGTCTTCCTCAAAGGGACTTAGATGAAAGCTAATATTAATCGGTTATACTGTGGTACTTTTATATATGTTTTTGGTCGAATTGAACTTTCTTGTGTAGATAAATATATTTTGAATCGTAAATGTATAAATCAACACGCAAGATCTCTAAACGTGGAAAGCGGGAACACAGTGTCTTGACCCATCGTTCCCTCTGCCTACCCTGCTATGCGGGATAAAGAAGCGTGAAGATTAAAAAAATATGTAAAAACGTGCAATAGCATATTTCGAACACATTAAAACGTATAGAGCTAAATGTATTACGATTGGTCGTGAAATAAGTTTTTATTTGTTCTCTGTTCTGTTCTGTTCTACGGTAATGGTGTTCTGAGCGTGCCAGTTGAACACAACTCACTTCGCCATCACGTTGTTTGGAGAATATACGAAGAAGAGTATACGGTGAAAAAAGAAAACAACCTTTACACAATAATAGAAAGCATATTAGAAAGAGACCCAATAAATTTTTATTTGGGGGCTATATATATAAATATATATGCTACTATATATTGCTACACTTGTCTTTGTTCATTTATTTTTTCATCCATCACTTTGCTCAATGCAATAAAAACATTTAAAATAAAAAATATCATCAAAAAATTTCGCATAAAATAATTTATATAAAGAGAAAATATAATAGGTTATCTGAACAAGACCGAAGACTGTCTCCAAAATTAGTTACCTGCTTAGAAAAATTTTCAAAATATACAATAATTGGAAATTGACTTAAATAATCCTTAATAAATAGGTTTTTATATAATAATACATATATAGTACTTCATTTATAAAACCTACATAACATTTTTAAAGCGCATAGTCCATTCGAGACTTAATGAAGACGCAATAGAAAAGATAAACGTTAGTAAATTTTAATATTAATTGGATAAGCTGTCGGCGTAGTTTGTGGAACATAATCACAATTAGTGGAATATATTTAACAAGAATAGCTGTGATAACGAATTTGCACAGAGTCGCGAGTAGTTACTATTGTAAAGCTCAAGTCATGGGCTTTAAGCCTCTATTTCAGAAGAGATTTAGCGTTTTTTTGAATAAAACTTTTAAATGTGTATGGAAAATTTATCGCAAAATCTACCTATATAAAGTCTACCTTACCACATACAACTAGGCACATTTCCAAGATATTTTATTATTAATTATTCTTCAACTTGCATTCTTCCTGATAGAATTCTATCGAAAGTTACTAACACTGTCATGACGCAGTGGCATATCCGCCTATAAGTGCGACGATTTGTGGGTTCGATTCCCACTCGAGGAGGATGAATTATTTCATTTTTATTTCCCGCTCTGGCGATTAGTCAAAGCGGCGTTGAGTTCCGCCACTCAACACGCAAAGCCTCTAGGGGTGTAAAGCGGGGAACAGAGTGTCTTAACACTAAGTTCCCGCGGTTCCTGCAGTTTCCTCTGCCTACTGGAAGTAAAAACGAGATAAAACATGAAGCTAATTTAATTTATTATTTAATTCCGCTATAAAACACATCTTGGACGGCATCTCGCCTGTGGTGCCGACTGTTTAGCAAGTCTAGGAGAGTTCGTTACTCGATTAGGCGACTCTTAATCAGCGCCTAGCAGCAAACAGAATGTATTCAGAATTAATAATTGCCAGCGACTATTTGGATTTCCTTGTTCATTGTTCTATGTAACATTTTTGCCATTTTATTTATGTTAGTTTCAATCAGCTAATCACATATGGGAATTTTTCTTCAGTCGTTGTGCTTTCTTGATTAAAAAGTTTTAATTTTAAAAATTGCTATAGAAATTTAAAAATGATAGATGAAAAGATTTAAGTTTTTTTTTAAGTTTTCATATATATAGAAATGTTTATATGTTTATTTCATAATATAATCACGAGACTGTTTTCCAGTTTGTCCTCAAATTGTTCAGACAAGTGGCGCAACATAACGCCGTGTTTTTACTTACAGCTGAAGTAACACTCCAAGTGGGGCTTAAACTCACATGCTTCACGTTTACAATCAGCCATTGTCTAACATAATGATGAACTAGAAAATTTTTAGTTGTCACAAAATTAGCTCATATATCTTTATCATCTAATTCTAATGTGATATATACAAAATTTCTTTGAATATATATCTGTACATTCAGTTCTAAAAGCTACAAATTGCTAAATTAATATTGAGTAAAATTTATAATTAGTTTAATATTTTATGTCACATTTTTTGAACCACAGAACCATAGAAATTTAGTCTTAAGACACTCTGCTTCTACCGAGTTTCGAGGCACTACGGGTTGAGTGGCGGAACTGTATACGAATAATGTGCTTAGGTCGAAATCTTATAACTATTTTATATTAAATGTTTGCTAATTTAAATGAGCTTTATTGAATTAACCAATAAAAAATCATTCAAAATTGACTAATTTTTGTGATTTTCGATTATACTTTTATTAAACTTTACACTGCAAGTAAGAAAAAGATGTCTAAATACTAGGGAGGGTCCTAGTGTTCTGAACCAATCGACAATTATTAACTTCGCTAATCTCATGAAAAAATTACATGAAAAAAACTATTACCATATTAATAACCTTTATAACATTACTGTTATGGAGGTGTTCTATGTAATGAGCCATTACATTATAATGTTAGTATCAATAAATATATTTATCGAGACGAAGATATTACCGTTCGTATAGCAGCTGCTTATTTGTCGGCAAACTTCATTTAACGACAGTGGCTCTCAAATATTATCATTTATTATCTGTATCTAATATCAATGTGCCTTTAACCTTTGGTGTCATTAAAAAATCGTAAAAAATAGCCGTTATAGAGTAGTAGTTTACATTTGTATATAGGTTCGATTCCCATATGAGGATAACAAAATATTTTCATTTTAACTGTGACAAGACTAAGTGCAATGTTTCTTAACAACTATCTGCCACTCAACACGTAAGTTGGAAAACGAAGAACGTAATGACTTATCATTAGATTTCTTTTGCTATGTGCGTATAAAGCGTGAGAATATAAAAATTTAAAAACCACGTACACTAACTCGGCCTGTCAATACAGTTCATACAAAAAATATATACACATATACAATAAGGACCCGAAAGTATTAAGAAACTAGGTTATTATGGTTTCGAAATATTATTTATATATTTTTCATGTAATTTATTTTTTTAGCTTCACGCTTTATCCCGCACATGGCAGGGTAGGCAGAGGGAACTGCAGGGACCATACGAACCTAGTGTTAAGACACTCTGTTGCTTTTTAGTCCCTGCTTTTTTCCGTCCCCGCTTTCTGCCTTTTTCGAGGCATTGCGTGTTGAGTGGCGGAACTCAACGCTGCGCTTTGCCTAGTTGCCAGAGCGAAGAAAATGGAAATACAAAAATCCATCTTCCTCGAGTGGGAATCGAACAAAGAAACCGTCTCGTTTACAGACAGACGCTTACGCCTCTGCGCCACAACGGTTTCATGTAATTTATATCAATATATAGCGAATCTATTAGTGTTTCACAGTTTACAAAAAGATTGATATCATCTTAAGCTATTTAACTGAGAGATATTTAACATTATTATTGTATAAAAATATTTATTCATTTACACGTATATTGTGTATTTTTGTAAAAATAAAGTCATCGTCATCGTCGTTATATAGTCTATAATAAATAAATATTGTAATCTCATACTAATAAACTACTTCCACTACCTTTGAGAAACTCAAACTTAAGGATAGAGTGTACTCATTCAAGCGTGTTAAGTTCAGATGCACTTCGGAAGTTGGAAGCTCCAAGACAATTATGGACAGAGGTTCGTCTAAGCTTAGATATTATTATGTACCAGAAAGTAATATATTTTTAAATTACTGTAATATTATAATATAGTGATGTATATTGATGTTATATAACTGTCGTTATCATTAAAGTGACTTGGCATTTGAAGGTTTTATTAAATTAAAAATTAGATAAATAATATTAAATAAAATTCAAAACAGTACTGTTTCATGATAAATTATTATTCTTTGCAATAATCTTTGCGTTAGTAGAAATTTTTAAATATCTCCCTACAGAGGTGTGAACAATGCGTGTCCTCATATAAAGCACATAAGAATTTCACCGCGGTGATGAAGAACGCATGACTTAGTGGTTGGAGCTCCTGGACGGTTTTCAAAGTGCAAGGGTTCAATGCCCACTGCATTCATATTTTTTTATGTTTTCTTTAAGTATTGTGTGTATCCTTGTTGTTATTCTATTGTGTATTAACACTTTCAAAATAACATAAAAAACTATTGAAAATAAAAGTAAATGATATTTTAATTTAAAAAATTATGCCAAGTGACCATAATTGCTGGACTAATAATCAGGTTTCTAGATTAGATATAGAGTAAAAAGATCGATGAACACGAGTGTATTAACTTACAATATTTAAAAACCCGCTTGAAGTTTAATAATCTGGATGAATACCAGTAGGACTATAGTCATGTGTATATATTAGATCCTCATTCATACAAATATTTGTGTAAAAAATATTTTTTATGAATATTTATGTATAAAATATTTTTATAAAAATGAGAATTCTGATTACAAAAATTCAGCGCTCCAGCTAATGTGAAATCTAACGTTGCACGTAAAATAACGTAAATAGAAAATAAAGGTGGACTAGAAAGATTTATCTATATATTTTTAAAATAAAAAATTAAAATAAAGTAAAAAATAAACCATAATTATTTTATGATAAATTCACTGATATTATTTGTAACATTCAATTTTTGTAAACATAATTTCAATATTAAATAAAAAAAATTAATTACTTCAAATATAGTCCGCATATAGAATAGAAGGTACCAGTACCACAGTATCATCACATTTATTTTCCCTATTTACTACACATTTTGTATTGAGTGGCGGATCTCAACATCGCGCTTTATCTTCCAACTAGATCAATCAAACAAAATAATTCATTTGTGGGAATTGAACTCATTATCATCACGTTTACAATTAAATAATTCTTGAATCTAAACATATCCTAGATTTAATAATAACAATTGTATGCACACATTGCATGTGCCATTAAAACTTTAGAACCCATCTGCAAGCCTGAAGATGTTGCCGTCAGTGTTATCCAAGATAGCACCTGAGAATGAGATATAGTATGCTCATGTATAAGAGACGGTAGCGGCCAATTTAGTTGAGGTCACACGTTCAAAGCCGCCTGGGAAATCTAGCTTATGCGCGCTTATTATTTATCTGTCTTCGTCGTTTCAAGTATGTTAGCTGACTTGACTGAAATATGAAGGAGAAAATGTGAGAATATGACTTTGTGTAGAAATGCTTATTGTAATATGGTTGGTTGCTGGTACCTTATACCTTCGTTAAATAAGTAAAAACGTCTGCCTGTAAAAACGTCGGCTTGTGGGTTCGAATCCCACTTGGGGAAGATGAATTTTTCATTTTATTTAATTAATGCCCTATTTTTTAGGCAAAACGCGGCGTTGACTTCCGGCACTCAAAAACTTCTTAATATTAGGTTACCACGATTCCTGCGATTCCTTCTGCCTACTTGATATGCTAGCTAGCTATGAGTGGGATATATCGTGAAGCTATATATATAAATAAATCTACATAATAATATTATTATACATATTTTAGTTGTAAATTTTTACAATTGAAACTTTTATCTAAAATTGAATTATTATTAAATAAACATTTATGTTAACGTTTGTTCTTCTAACAAAAAATTCCAATATCAAACTATTAAATAGAATAGTAAAATGAAAAAAAAAATATATACTGAACCACTCATGCGATAATTTAATTCACCCTTGCCTATTTCCATCTTGAACTTCCCTTACACTCCAGTAGACAACATGGGCTTATTCCTCGAAATGATCATCTACCTGTTGTAATAACTTAACTTCAGTCGCCCTTGGGAGGCTTTGTAATTATGGAAATTGGTCGCCTCAATGATTACTAGAAAACCACTTTTAGATATTAATAATTTAGTTTCACGTTTTAGGTTAATTATGTATATCGCTGTTTGCGGACATTATGTGTTATGACTGTGACCGTTGTGGATTCAAATACAAGTGTATGGGTTTTTTTGTATAAAATTTTCCGCGAGTGGGAAAATAGACTTTTTTATTTCCGCTTTCTTTGCTCTGGCAACTAGGCAAGCCCGGCGTTGAGCTCCGTTACTCAACACGTCATACCTTGACAGAAGGGAAAAAACAGAAAACGGAATATCTTAGCACTGGGTTTCTACAGTTCCCTCGGTTCCCTTTGCGTGCCATGTTATATGCAGGATAAAGCGTGAAGCTGTACAAAACACGCAATATCATTCATATAGCAAGAAAGTAGTTAAATTTCGAGACGTAACCTTTTAAGGGGCGGCAGGGCTAAAACTGAAATAGAAATGTTTACCAAGAAAAATACATTTGTGAGCATTTCATTGAAATATAAAACATGAATATAAGTCCCTATTATACACTAAAAAAATATATTTTCAGTGCTCTAATTTAATGTAATATTTGATATTAATTACAATTTGATACTTCTAAACTGATTTTGAGAATATTTTATCTTAAAAGACCGATAAACTATAAAGTTATCGTATAAAGGCGTCTTCTTTCCGCGCTGTATTATGCATATAGCAAGGTGGGTAGAACAAACTAATTTTCGTTACATTACGTGAAGACTGCGCTTAGTTTTTAGAGTGAATATGTGAACATAATTTTATAGAATTTCACCAAGTGGATTCAAACCTGCAACTGTTACCGGTAGTACACATAATCATTATGGAAATGGAGTGTGGAAAAAAGTATGTATAATGCGTGAAAAATATGAAATTTCCGTATATTTAATGTTTCTCTTATGTTAAATCACTATTTTCTTATGGAATATGTGTATATTATTTTTTTGCTTCACGCCTTATCCCACATATTGCAGGGTAGGCAGAGGGAACTGCAGGAACCATATGATATTAGTATTAAGACACTCCGTTGCTTAGTCCCTACTTTTTTCGTACCCGCTTTCCTCATTTTTCGAGACATTACGTGTTGAGTGGCAGAACTCGACGCCGCGCTTGCCTAGTTTACAGAGTGACGAAAGTGGAAAATGAAAAATCCATCTTCCCCTCGTGTGAATCGAACTCATAAACCGTCGCGTTGACAGGCAGACGCTTACGCATCACGACAGTCCTCATTATTTAATTTAATAAATATATATATTAAATTTATCGAAATTATTTATTTATTTAAAAATTTAATTTTTTTACTAGCAAATTGCTTGGAGAGCATAGAGAGTTTTGTACGGAATTCTTCAACTCAAACATTATTTGTAGGAATAATTAATTGACAAGAGAGAAAACGGTTACTTAGACATTTGTATACATTCTTCTTGTATTTTTACGATCATTTCACAAGGAAAATGGTGATAAACAGTTATATTGAGTTACTGGGTTGTGATAGCGATAATATTTTATACAAATTAAACTGTTTTTAGTGTTTGACTTTGTTAGTTATTGAATAAACCAATAAAACTATACGTAACTAAATATATCACATTTAATCCAAATACATTCTGTATGGAAGTAAAACAACTCTTAGTGTGAACGGGATTAGTATAAAGTGAAGTAAATATTATTTTAGTACTTTAAATAAATATGTAATTCACCAGAAATCAATGATGTAACATGAAAATCCACAGCAAACGTGTACCTGAATATTTTAGACGCATAAATTATACACAAATATTCCAATGCATTTGGTCCCAAGCTCCAGAGAGCAGTTCGAGTGGGTGAGACAAAAGAGGTCTAACTAGAAATTTGTAATTTATTTACTATTTCAAAAGTGTCATTGCCTACAATGAATAATTTTAAAATTGTTAACGACCAAAGAAATAATATTTAGCATTTTTTTTGTTTTGATTCTTTTCAGGTCTGAAACGTTAACTTTATTGAACAATTATTGACGTTAAAAAACAATCTTAATATAATCTTAACTTAAGTAAAAATTACTTAGAATTTTTTCCACCTGAGAATATTATTTTGATATTTGCGCGTGAAGTTAAATACTGTTGATGCTTCATAAAGTTTATTACTGTAAATACTTAACTAAAAAATATTTTGATTATAATAAATATTCAGCTGTTTTGATAGCTGAATTTATGTCACTTTTTGTTTAGATTTATATCAGCCATCTGTGGTGTCTTTTACGTAAGAATATATATATATATATATATATATATATATATATATATATATATATATATATATATATATATATATATATATATATATATATATATATATATATATATATATATATATATATATATATATATATATATATATATATATATATATATATATATATATATATATATATATATATATATATATATATAATATATATATATATATATATAAAATTTACTTTAATAGTACCAAAAATTTGAAATAAAATCTACTAATTAGATTGAAAAAAAAAAACAAAGTAATACGAAAATGGTAAATTTAATATTTCTAATTGATTAGCAGTACAAATTTTAGGGTAGTATAAATACATGAGTATTATATCAACGAAAGCTTACAACAAAATAATGAATTCATCACTTATACCACTTTGACATCAAATGTGTGGCTGAACATATTTTAATACACACATAATATGTATGCAATTATAATATATACTTATTAATATTTAATTATTTACATATTATATATATACAATATTTTATTTATATTCAATAAACAAACATATTTAAGTACGTCGTATTTTATATATATATTTTACACTTGAAACTGGCTCCATTGTTCGGTGCCCATAGATGTTCACCACTTATCGCAGCATCGCTCCAGTCAGGTGTGGAGCGCAACACTCGCGCACCGCCACCTGCGCTTTCGCTTGTGCGTCTGTGTCGCGTTTTGCTTTTCTTTTTCAATTTAAGATTGGGACACTTTTTGAACACAGAGAAAGACACACCTAAAAATCTCGGTCTGGTCGTGTCGTCCACTTCCCCGACTACTTTCGCCCGTAGGACGGTCTCTGGGGGGGAGTGATGTGGCTGAACATATTTTAATACACACATAATATGTATGCAATTATAATATATACTTATTAATATTTAATTATTTACATATTATATATATACAATATTTTATTTATATTCAATAAACAAACATATTTAAGTACGTCGTATTTTATATATATATTTTACACTTGAAACTGGCTCCATTGTTCGGTGCATGCGTACGCGCTCAGCTGGACGCGCGGCCGAGCCGTGCATCAAATCAGTCGGTTTTCGAATGCCCACCGCGAAGCCCGTGTCGCTCGTTTACCGTCTACTTGCTACGTACGCATTATTAACGCTTGCCTTTTTCTATGTTTTACATCTTTTTCTCTGTGCTATCATTCTCTCTCCTTCTGTCTAACGTTTGTCAAACTTTACTGTGCTTGTTTACCGTGTTTTCTTCTGTGCAAACGTTTTGTATTAAATAATATAAATAGTGAACTTTATAAACTTTTTTCTTTGCTTCCCTATAAGCAATCATACGCATACTAACTACATCGCTATAAATGTAACAAATCAATGAGATGTCAGCAAGCCGATAATAACCGGATATGGTTGAGAGCAATTATTGCTTGATTCTGTTAAAATGAGTATGAAATAATGTATCATAACGCATTGATTTGCGAAATATATATACGCACTTATATGTACCGGCTTTAATAAAGTGATATAAATTTATAAACGAAATTATTAAATGTACTATATTTTTTGTATATATCTATATTGAAAATTAAGATGTTTTGTCATATATAATGATGATGATCATCCGGTACAAAAAAGATAATCATATGACTATCTTTTTTGTACCGGATGATCAAAAGTCAGTGTATATTTGACTCTATAATAAATCACGGAATAGTGTAGATATAGTTTCTCCGTGCAGTGACGGAGAAAGAATATAATTCATTGCCCCTTCCTCCCATGGGTGTCGTAAAAGGCGACTAAGGGATATCTGAGCGATCATCTCATCTCATCTCAGCATCTGGTGGTAGGATGTTAATCATCCGCCTGGTTTGTTACCACCGTACGCATGGTGAAAAACTCGTGAAGTGGCTATACAACCGCGTTTCGAGATCAGCCAGCGTACAACCAGTGCCTGAGCGAGCTATGCCGCGTAATGCGTTGGTTCAGTGGGGGAGAATGTTGAACCAATGCCGGAGATGACTGTATTGACCTGCCGAACAGGGAGACCCGAAGAAATGGTTTTTCCACTGGCCGCCCGTGGTATAGTACAGAGGCCCGAGCGTGACTAACCAACTCGTGAAGCTGCCTCACCATGCCACGCATAATCTCGGTGTGGATCGTCGTGCCGGTTGGTGACCGGAAGGTGGGGTCTCGGCGACCACTACCGGGGGGGTTCGGGGGCCCTTCCGTTCAGCAGTACATTATCTCTTCTGGCAGTTCCTTGGAGCAACACTTCTCTGCGCTTCGACCACCTCAGTCATGGCAAAGCGTCGCTCACTTCACGTCTCCTTTTAAAAAAAAAATATACATATATAGATCCACGCGTGCTGGCTCGCGTTGTCACCGCCTAACTGTGACATCTATCCCAACGCGCACAAAGAAATTTAGCAACTCTTTTCTTTGTCGCACCGCCAAAAAATGGAACTCTCTACCAGCACACGTGTTCCCCTCCTCTTATAACCTGGGTGCCTTCAAACGAGGTGTGAAGAGGCATCTTGCGGGCCGGCATGGCGAGGTTGACTAGTGCAACTCATTCTTGCTGTTAGTATTAGTCATCTTCGCGTTTAGACTCCACTTCCACTTACCATCAGGTGGAGTGGAGTCATATGCCTACCCGGGTAATATAAAAAAAAAAAAAGATAGAGAGGTGGAAATTGCCAAACGTGGTTGCGATGACATAAGGTTTAATTAGAACCATAAAATATCACAAAATGTCGGAAATATGGTGCTTTATATTAAAAAAAAAGATTATATTAAAAATATTCAATTACTGCTTACGCTATTTTATCTGGGCGGTGGTTATACTATTGAGTAAAAATATTTTTTTTTAATAAATGCTTGTGAATAAACTAGTAAAAATAAGAAGAGGATCTGGTTATAACAATTACAAGACAAGAAGCTTTTATTATACACTCAGAAAGATATATTTTCTATGCGTCAAGGTTAACTTTGGTGATTCATATTAATTTCAGCTTCATGATTCTAAACTCTTTTTCTGACAATAATAAAAGCTTTCTTTCGTTTTGAGTTATCAAACCCTCCAAGTAGGAAATCTTGAAGTTTTAAACACGCGACCCCACGTACAAAATGCAAATATAATTTAACAAAATAAAGCATTCTACCTAGCATTATAAGCAAATTACTCATAGAAACTTTTGGTTTAATTAACTTTAAATTATACGTACAATATACATACGTCGCCTATATACATACGTGTCATATACAGCCAGACGTTATTAAACCCGCTATCAAAGTTATGTCACACCGGGCTAATTAATAACTCTAAGTAAGGTCTAACCTCCAAGAGAATGTTTTAGAACTATAGCTTTATATATCTGTACAAATTACTGTTTGTTTGCCTCATAGTATATAGTGGAAGCTTATATAAAAACTGTGCTCTCCGTAAGTCAACTGTTATTGTTAAAATAGAAGAAACCGATTGTTAAGACCCTCCGTTCTCCGCTTGTTCTGCAAGAAGCGTGTTAAGTTTCAGAAGTCGTGGACTTGGTTATTCTTACATAAAGTTCATATATTCTCTCCGAGCGGGAATCAAACCTATAACCGTGACATTTATATTTATATAGCATCCCATCTACAGTAGACACAAGTAGTGATTTTAGCTTTATACTTTATCCTGTACATATCAGGATAGGTTAGGTTAGGTCTGAGGGAACCACAGGAACCGCGGAATCCCTACCTACCTACCATACCTAATATTAAGACATCACGTTCTCCACTATCTACCTTTTAAAAACATTGCCTTTTAAGTGGGTGAACAAAACGCCGCGCTGTGCCTAGTTGGCAGAGCGAAAAAAATGGAAATGAAAAATCCATCTTCCCCGAATGAGATTAGATCTTTGTTTTACAACTATTTAAAAATATTTAATCTCCAACAAATATCTATCGAAAATACCGTCTCTGTAATATATCGATACTTTGGTAACGAGCGTCCCTAATTTGTGGCGAATTAACACTATGAATAATATACGCGTTTAACATGCGGTGTCTGTTTTAAATAGCAATTATTGATAACACTTTTACAGCAAATATTGTACTTTTTCTAAACATATTTTCCTTTCTGTGAATACATTTTCCGCTATCTGCGTAAAGTACAAGACATTGCGTATTGAATGGTGGAACCTAAAGCTGCATATTATCATACTATGAGAAGAGGGTATAAGGATAAAAAAAATAATTTACTCAAATGGGAATCGAACTTAAAATCATCAATTTTACAGATAGACCGATTTACTGATGCTCTACGAGGACTTCTAATCAGTATATGACTGTAAATCCACTTAGTTTTATCACTGAAACGCTTGCAGTATAATAAAGTAAACAAAAGTCCCATCTTGAAGTCCGAATTCGAGATGCAGCTATATAGTAATTATGCAAATCTCTGTATGTTAATTGCATATTGTCGCTATAATTGCAGGTAAGAAGTTGGCTCCTAATCTAATGGAACGATTCCTTCTCAAGCCATTCTGGACATTATGCTTCTAGATTAAAGCACATATTTACTTATAATTTTTAATTATATAGAATGTTTTGCCTTAATATTATTATGGAAAGTTTCTTTACTTAATTTTCGTTATTTTAATAGAGGATTTTATGTAAGTGCTAGTTTTTGTGTGAATACTATAATAAAAGCTTTATTAAAATATTAAAATAATGATTATTAATGATTATTAAAAAAACATATATATATATATATATATATATATATATATATATATATATATATATATATATATATATATATATATATATATATATATATATATATATATATATATATATATATATATATATATATATATATATATATATATATATATATATATATATATATATATATATATATATATATATATGTAATTACTCGAGATTTTTTAATCTATTACTGTAGATAAAATATCGTTTCAACAAGACTTAGTTCACGTCTTACGATTTTGAATCAGTGTCTCTATAATTATATTTTACCAACTATTCATAATATTTTCCCATTGAAATCGATTTATTAATTTAAAATAATTTATTTTATTTATTTCCTAATTTGATAATAATGATTTAATTATTTTTTTAATTTGCGAGGGTTTGTACTAATAGTGCTTAAAATGTTTTGATGTGATATACTAAAAAATTCGTCTTCTTTTTTTTAAATTTTAACTTTCCATATAATTATAAGACAACAGGAACGCCCCAAAAACAATACTTAGCAAATTTAATACAAAACGCGACAAAAACTATTTTACCTTTCAATAATGTAAGCTTTAGAAGTAACATTTTTATGTGCCCCAAGTTACTGTGGACTAGGAATTTTTATAATTATCAAGACAATGCGCGTCAACGATTATTTCTCATCATTTTAATAAGTTATTTGATTTTTTTTAGCTTCACGCTTTATCCCGCATGGCAGGGTAGGCAGAGGGAACTGCAGGAACCTTGGGAACCTAGTGTTAAGACACTCCGTTGCTTAATCCCTGCCTTCTTCGTCCCGACATTCCGCCTTTTTTCGAGGTATTTCGTGTTGAGTGGCGGAACTCAACGCCGATTTTTATATATTTTAAATAAAATAATTTAAAGGGATTAAGCGCCTATATCGACATTTTTTGTGAAACCCAACGTTTCGAACACCTTGCAGTAGTCCGTAGTCACGGGTACACTCATCAATATACATTGTTTATTTCCTCCAATAAGGAATCGAACCTACAACGATGGCATTTACAATAAAACGAAACATAAATGCAATTATTAATATTTTCATACAAATATAAATAATTTATAACTATTGTAGAAACATACTTAAAATTATATTTATAACTATTTTCAATTAACGTAGAATATAATATATTTTAAATGCAATTACAATTTATTTCACATAAAGTGACAGAATTGGTTAAAACTACACGAGAATCCTTTTAAGTTCGTTTTGATTTGGCAACAGAGTTACATAAATGCTGCAGAAGCACATTCATTATAGGTATACATAACATCTATATTTACGGTCCTGATTTTTAGACTTTTTTCAAATATTAATTCATTTTTTAACTACCAATGTGCTATGTGCAAAGGCCAGGGTTTTGCTGTCAGAAGTCCATTTTTCATAATAAAATAGCAGTGTAGAATCAATTGGTTTATTTAAGTACGATAGTCAATACAGAAGAGCTTCAATTTACATAATTAGGTCTTTTTATTTAATTAACAGCTGACATTTCTGTTCAATATTCGAAAATTGTATCATAAAGAGTTTTACGTTACAAAAAGGTTTTACTAATTTGAATAATTAAACATTAATTTCGATATTAAATATTTTAAAAACAATACTATCATAAAATGTAAATTGATTTGCGCCCACATATATTATAACCTTTTGCAATTGTTTAGAAGAAAAATAAAATAAATATAATAAATGCAATATAATAATAAATGCATTGCCTCGAAGAAGGCGGAAAGCAGGAATTAAGCAACGGACTATCTTAACACTAGTTTCCTATGGATCCTGTGGTTCCCGCAGCCTACTCTGCCATGTGCGGGATAAAGCGTGAAGACATAAAAATATATATGATAGTATTTCTTAAGAGTTTTTAAAACAAATATTACATTACATAATAATAAGCCTTTATTTGTCTCCTTGACTTAATCCTATTACATATTAAAATAGTAAATATTTCAAAATATACATTAAAAAAAAGTTAACCTATTTCTAATAAAAAGTTTAAAAAGTAGAAATACTAAATTTAAATTAAGTCATGGCCCCTCTCGGGTATAGGCCTCCTCCAACTGTTTCCAATGTTCTCTATCTCTTGCCGTATCCATCCAGTTGTCTCCTGCTACCTTTCGTAGGTCATCTGTCCAACGGTCTATAGGTCTACCTCTAGCTCTCTTGCCTGTTGGGCCTTTCCATGTTGTGACGAGTTTCGTCCATCGTTCATCTTTCGTTCGTATCATGTGGCCAGCCCATTTCCACTTCAACCGCTGTGCATGCGTTACAGCATTTATAACTTTGGTTTTGCGTCTTATATCATTGCTTCTTTGTTTATCTTTGAGCTTTAGGCCTAGGATGCTTCTTTCCATAGAGCGCAGGCAAGTACGTATTTTTGTTTTGGTGTATTTATTGTAAATCCAGGTTTGTGCTCCATATGTCAGGCATGGTAGTATGCATGAGTCCATGACTTTTTTCTTAAGATGTAATGGAACTTTTGATTTTAATGTTTCTTTCAGGCTCCAAAACTTTTTCCAAGACATGTTAATTCTTCTGTCTAGTTCATCTTTATGCCGTGTGTTTTTAAATGAAATGAGCTTTCCTAGATATATGTAGCTGTTGACATATTCGATTGGTGTTTGGTTTACTATTATGGGGGTTTGTATACTGTTTGTAGCTACTTTAGTCTTAGAGGTGTTGAGTTGTAGACCAATGGTATTGCTAGAGTTACTTAGATCTGTAAGCATTTCTTGAAGTTGTTTCGCTGACGTCGAGAAAAGGATTATATCGTCGGCAAATCTTAAGTTGCTGAGAAACTTGCCGTTTATGTTTATTCCTTTTCTTTCCCACTGTAAACCTGTCATTATATTTTGTAGGACAGCAATGAACAGCTTAGGTGAGAGTGGATCTCCTTGTTTCGCACCTCTGCGTATATAAATTGTTGGTCCTAGTCTATCGAGCTTTACACGACTTGTGCTTTTTGCATATATGTTTTTGATTATATTTATGTATATATTCGGAATGTTTTGGTTTTTCAGTGCCTGCCAAATGCTCTCATGTGATATAGAGTCAAATGCTTTCTTATAATCTACATACGCTAGGTAGAGCGGGGCCTTGAATTCTTGATATTTTTCCACTATTTGCTCTAGCGTATGGATATGGTCGATAGTTGAGAACCCTGGTCTGAATCCCGCCTGTTCTTTCGGTTAGTGTTTCTCTATATCTACTTCTATCCTTTTTTCTAGACACATTGCGAATAATTTATACATTGCTGGGAGTAGACTTATTGGGCGGTAGTTGCCAATATCCGTTGGATCACCTTTCTTATATCATAGAGTTATTCTTGATTCCGCCCATTTTTGGGGTATCTTTTGTGCTTCCAATATTTTGTTGAACAGTATGATTAGGTGCGGGATTAATATATGTTTTCCAATTTTTAAGGCTTCATTAGGAATATTGTCGAATCCCGGACTTCTCGTTCTTTAATTTATCAATTGTTTTTATTATTTCAGTATCGTTGAAAAGTTGAACAGGACTATTTATTTCCCAGTTATAACTCTGGCTCTCCTCTTGCAATAATGCTTGTTCGTGGTTGTAGTTTTCATCATTGTACAAGTTTTTGTAGAAATCGGAGGCTATTTTAACTAGATCCTCACGTGTTTGTAAAGGTTTTGTAGTTTTATTTGACTGAAGGCTTGATATCCACTTTTTTTCTTGGTTTAACTGTTTGTGTGCTTTCTTTTGGCTTCCTGTTTTGAGCAGGTTTTTCTGTATTATTTTTAACCTATATTCTTGGTAATCTTGTTTCAAATGTTTATTTGTAGTTTTAAAGAGTGTAGATAGTTTCTTTCTTTGTTTCTGTGTTCTTCGTGATACATGTAATAGTTCTAAGCGTTCTTTGATAAGTTCTTTCATTTCTTTTGATATTATATGTTGTTTCGGTTTTTCTGTAGTAATTTTGTTGTAACTTTGGTGTATACAATTTTCTAATTTTGAGTAGAATGTCTCTATATTGTCAGCATCCTCCCAATATACATTTTCTATTTTATTCGTTAGATTAGATAAGTACTGTGTTTGGTTTTGTAGTTCTGATAAGTAGGATGTGGCTCTACCAAAATTTGTTCTACTTTTCTTTTTCTTTCTATTAACTTGTATCGTAGCTCTTACAAGTCTATGATCTATTACATTACATAGAAATAATTAATTAATTCTATACTACACTATATTTTTAGCTCCTTTTTTGGTTCTTTTTTAGCTTCATGCATTATCATATTCGGAACCCCGCAGGAACCATGGGAAACTAGTGTTAAGACATTCTATCAGGGCTTGTTGAGTGGCGGAACTGAACAGTTACCAGAGCAAAGGAAATGGAAAATCCATTTTCTTCAAACGGAAATCAAACCCACAAACCATCGCATTTACAAACAGTCACTATGCCTTTGCACAACAACTATCCTCATATCCTTTTTGTTATTTTCAATTCAAATTCAGATAAATTTATTTAAAGTAAGAATAAATATATGATTCATTTTTTGGCGGTCGAAAACTTTACTTATAATTGGGGAAATACATGTTCTCTACATGTACATACTCTTGTACTCTGTTGTCTTACTGAGCGAGTATATAAACACGCAATAGTTTTTTTAGTGTTAAGACACTCCGTTACTTAGTCCCTGCTTACTCCGTCCCCACTTTCCGCCGTTTTCGAGGCATTGCGTGTTGAGTGGCGGAACTCAACGCCGCGCTTTGCCTTAGTTGCCAGAGCGAAGTAAATGGAAATAGAAAAATTCATCTTCCCCGACTGGGGATCGAACCCAGAAACCGTCGCGTTAGCCGCGTTACAGGCAGACGTTGTGCCTCTGCGCCACGACGCAAGAGTTAAAAAAATATTTGAGGAATCATTTAATCTTTTCTCAGTATCATATGTTAGATAATTTGCGGTGGTAGGTTACACCGATAAAATATGATGTGAAGAACTGATCATGTTAACACCAGATTGTAGTTTAATTCTTATTTTTTGTTGCTGTACGCATTTGTCAACTCTCTCTGTTTCACCATATTAAATGGCGATTAATTTCCAAAAACAAGTAATGAATTACCAGAGTAAAAATGGAACCTACGTTACGTTACGAATCAAATTTTCAAGTAGTTTCATATAATTAGATTAAATAAATGTATTTCATCATTTTTCTGGATATAAATTATATATACCTAAAATAAATGGTAATAAACATATAGTAGAAAATAAAATGGCATGTTGTTAGACTCGCTATAAATTTGACGTTTGCCTTTTTTATGGCAGGCATACCATGTTTTATTTATATTATAGCTCTTTCTGAACACTTAAGAGTAATCGTATATTGAAATATTTAAGTGAGACGCATTTTGATGTGTCAGTCACTGTTTTTTTAGGATCTTTTCTCAACAACTGTTTATGTTTATAATAAAAAGTCTTTTCTGTAGATAAATATATGTACATATATTGTATAATTGTACATACTAAATTATATATACTTTAGAAGTATTGTGATTTATAGGATTATTATGCTTAACTTGACCTAAATTTACACGACGCGACGTTAGGTTAGATTAAGTAAGCTACTCATCAAGGAGTGTTCGAATTCTGGTGGAAAGTGAAAAATATGTTGAGATAAGAAGATATTGTGGGATAAGGAGATAGTTTTACTATTTTACGCAAAATTAAGATTAAAATGATATTATTATTATAAATAGGTACTCTGCGGATTTTTAATGTTCGAACTTTAATATAAAAATCTTAAATATAATTAATTTTTTGTTCGTCTCTATCTGTTTTATATAAACAGATTTCCCGTCATTACTATTTTCTTAAAATCGTGGAAGTGTCAAATAAAATTCTATAATATCAAAAATTTACATTAAAACGTATATCATGAAATAATCTATTAAGAACTGTATAGTTTATTTTAATACATAAATGTTAAATACAATATAAATAAGAGCTATACAAGCACAGTATATACAAATAACTAAATATAAATTTGACTTTATTTTTGGTTGAGCTATAACTGTGAATTTAGTTTGGAACCTTTGATATATTTATAATTATATCCAAAAAACCGCTTCCATTGAATCTTATAAAAAATAGAATAATATTTATTAATTTCTATACTGGCAAAAATCAAAACGTATAATCTCTGTTATAAAATGTAAATAATCATAAAAAAGTACTAAATAAGTTGTATCCAACTGTAGTACAACTATCTTGCAAACTTGTAACACCTCATTAACAACGTTAAACAAACAGGGTAACTTTAAACGTTCAGAAACTCGTCAAAGTCAAAAAGAAAAGTTTGGATCTCTCGTTAAATTATAAGCATGGGCTTATATTCGTGGAATTAATAAATATAATATCTGTGTGAAAATATTACAATTTCATTAAAAAATGAATTACAGGTATTCTGCACACGACTGAACATAGTT
Organism: Dione vanillae; assembly: GCA_037178615.1. NCBI lineage: Eukaryota > Metazoa > Arthropoda > Insecta > Lepidoptera > Nymphalidae > Dione > Dione vanillae. The sequence continues at coordinate 136,314 of JAZFAU010000378.1, forward strand.
TTCTCATACAATTAATTTTTTTCTTGAATCATTGTCACATTAGTAAAAACTATATTAATGAGAAAAACCAAATACCATAAAAAGTCATGTAAAATGGCATTAAGACGTCGCACAGTCAAAACGATATATGTATATATTTTAAATAAATTCCTGAAAAAAATGAGATTAATGTATATGTAACTAAATATAAATTTACTCAGTAACTAATTTCGTTTGGGCAAGTAATAAAAATAAATAACGTCATATTATAGTCTTCCCTAGAACACTTTGTCGTAATTATGTTACGTGATAGTACAGAAAAATTATTTTATCTCGCTTAAGGTTCTTGGAAATAAGGTAGAGGTGGAGTACGTTTACGCTCATATAGATATCTAAGAGATACTCAAATAAGTTATTCCTAAGCATTAAGCAAAATTAACCTATTTTTTATTACTACAATAATATTATACAATATATTTCTTTAGTAAAAACTTATACTAACTTAAAGGTGTACTTCTAGTACTTCTTCTATGCACTCTCCTAAAGACAGTATCACATCAACACAGTGACCATTCACAAATAACTTAATTACCATTTATGCAAACAAACAACAGAATAGCACTACTTGTTCTTTTTCATCCATTCATAATTTCTTTGTAACTTTACCAGCTGTATTACGACTGTATTTCATATGCTTTTCGAATTTGACTTTTAATCGTAATGCAATAACAGCTATTTTTGTACAGCAAGTGTTTTCATTTAAATGTAACGTAAATTCAGTGTATCCCGTTCCCGGGATTAGTTCGCCACTTAAGTTGGTCGCTTGTTGGGATTCCGTGATAAACGAGTCGGCACACTACAGTTGGGCGATATGGACGTGTTGCCACTTGATGTATACATTGGAGCCGGTGAAATATTGTCAACTAGTTAGTAGCAGTGGAAGTTTTTAATTAGTATTATATATAGTTGAAACGCTGGACTGTCCTCGTTATCTGTTTCGTTTGACGGTTGGGGAATGTATTATTGTTTCAGTCTTTTGTTCTTTGCTGGAGCCTGGACATAAGTTACTCCTAAAGGTCTTCTTCATTATAGATTCTGCTTTGCTTGCAACCACTGGCTTCCTGTGACTATATTCTACCTACATATTAATATCGAATACCTACTAATCTAACTTAACTTACCTAGCCTGTCCAGTGAGTTTCATCTAGTTCGAGGCCAAGATTCGAGTACCTTTTTACCACTACAATCGGTTCACATAACTATGATAATGATCTCAGGCTTTTCTATATATATCGAATCAACCAGACATGTATATATTATGGTTTAATTAGCAATGTCTCTTAAATATATATACAAAAAAATAAATGTATAATTTAACACTTGTAATTCCTATCAAAAGTACACAGATATTGTTATTATAAATCATAAGACCTCTGCCGCCGTATGTTGTAGATAGGCATCCATTTTTATTAATCGCTTTTCATTTACTAATAAATATCGAATTTCAATAACATAAAACATATATATATGTACACATAGCATGTACATTATGTTCATTATAATATATTCTGATACATAACGCGTAACGACATAAACTCTAAACGATATTTCCAAAAGATTGATACTTTCAACAAAATTTTAAGAAAATATATTCGAAGTATGAAGTATAATTTTCCAATTATATATCCAATTTAATCTAATACATAGTACGTATTGCAAATACTTGTAGGTCAACAAATTTCTTCCCTTATTTTTAAGCTTAACCGAAACTGGGGACAATCGCAATATAATTAAAGTTTAAGGCTAGAAATTGTAACACGACTTTACAATTTGGTTCTGCAGCTGCTTACATAGCAACTTTGCAAAGTAACAACTGAGTAATTAAATATGCGAGCCACAGTTCATGGATGCATACTTGTTTTACACTGTTATTGAAATATGTATATATATGATATTATATATGCATTTACGAAATATTTTAATATATTATATAAATCTATTGTATAGGAAATTTTTCGTTATTAGAACTGCCAGTCAACAAACTGTGTGGAATATGACAACCTGCAATCTGTTATTAGGGTCATTTAAAATCAAAGGAGAGTACTAAGGAAGAATTTTAGGATTTCCTAAGTTTCAGAGAGCAAACGAAGGAGAGTTGAACCAAGAAGTTTTTAACTTTTTTAGAGAAGAAGATTTGTATTTTTAATCCTGAAGAGAAGAATTGAACCAATAATAATATATAATTTTTTCCTATTTGTAAATATTTACGTATCACCTGATATGATGGTAAGTAGTAAGACAATATACTCGGAGCTTATTCGATTTATGAAGCTTCATTCTATTTAGGACATAAGTATAAAACTGTAAATTATTATTTATATACTTAATATTATGTTGAATTGAAGCTCTTGATTCGTTCGAGCTGTCTTGATGGTGCACAAGTTCTTTGGAAGCTACAAAATTCGATAGTTGTATATGGCTTGTACTATTATTGGAAATAATAATTAACAAAAATAATAGATAATTTAACCCTTCTTTGCATGGTGAGGGAAATTTCAATCATAGTATTTAGTCAACAAAAAAAGGTACTCAAAACCCTTGTACTGTAAATTTGTTGTTGCTGGGAACATTTTAAAGTAATTATATTATTTCTGTATGAACATCTTTTAAGCTTAATATTAATGAATTAATGTATTTAAAAAAAATAATTCCTATCATAATAGATGTTTTGCATAATTTGTATATGTAAGTATGTAAAATTTTTATGTACTTACAAACATACACACATACGTACATACGATGGACGGATATATCACTTTTTGTCCCACAAAGGCTGGCAAAGGTCCTAAAGAGGCAATTTTTTATGAGACTCCATATGACAAAATATTAAAAACACAAGGCAACTTTGCACATACATAGGGGTAGTTTTTCCATATGGCCCAAATTATAAGCTTGGTTATGACAGCATTGAAAAATTAGCCGTTGGCAGTGTGAGGAAAAAGACATTACCCTCTTTTAGTTTCGTTAGTGGAAAAAGTTGTCATATAGTATTATTATAATTTTTACTATGTAGTTTATCTCGTATAAATTAATGGAGATGAACACAGATTCCCAATCGGGCATAAAATATTTTCAGGGTCTTTTTCTGTTAACAAGACAAAGTGCGGCTTTAAATTAAATCGTACAACAAACAATGTCTCAAAAATTGGGCAGAAAATAAGGAACGGAGTGATTCAATCCCTGTCCAATATAAACGTGGGAAATAGACTTACTATATTTTTAATTTTTTGTATTATCTACAAAATTAAATTTCTCACTGAATGATTTTATTTCTTATAATTACTTTAATATCTCAGCTTTTTTCAAAGCAGATTCGATAATAATCCTTTTCACAAAAAGCTTAAACACTAAGATTAAACTTTCTTTATTTCTTCTACAAGATCTAAATCAATAAAACAATAGTATCAACGAACACAAACAGCTATTATAAAGCAATATATAGCGCTGCTATAAGTAAATAGGCAGCCTATAAAGGCCACCCGCCAACTCAACGTGCCCATGTAATACGAATAGAAGACGAGAGTTCCTACGAGTTTGAGTTTAATATACGTTTGAAGTTTTCAAACGAATGCATTGTTTTGGAAGTAACACAACATGCCGATTTATATCCAAACTTTTGCTTGGGCTTGCATTCTCTTAACGATATTGAAGGCAATTTATAACATTTTTATTGTGTATTTTATGTGATTTGATTTTATAGTCGCTAGTATATATGTAAATATATATTTACGTTATAAAACTATTGTTTATGTCTAAATGGCTTAGTTGTTACATATTCTAAAAGATAATTCAACAAGTTTTATGAATTTTAGATTAAATGTATGATTAAGCTATAAGATAGAATCGCTTTTATACATAAGAGCCTTTAGAGCTTTTGGCGTTAATGCGAGCTACAAAGGAACCTCTTGGGTCGTCAATCACAGGCATTGCTCCGAATTTCTTTCTCAATATGATTCCATAGGCAACCTTATGGTGAATGCAGTTAAATAGTTTCTCTACTGTTTATTTTTGTACATCATTTTAGTTCAGTCGATATAAAGGAATACTGTTGTTAGTAATCAGTCATTCCCACTCACTTATTAGTGTTATATATATTTGTTACTATGCTACATTGCTTAAGTGTTTGGTTTTACTTGAATTCTAAGACAAATTGGCTTTAATCTTGGTGAAATATAGAGCAGAGGGAGTAATGTGTTATTATGTTTCATTTCAAGGCTGTATTTTTAATTGATTTCTTTTTTATCTATTATCAAAGTAATTTGTACTCAACGACTAAACTGTTTATTATATATATATATATATATATATATATATATATATATATATATATATATATATATATATATATATATATATATATATATATATATATATATATATATATATATATATATATATATATATATATATATATATATATATATATATATATATATATATATATATTATATCATTTATATCATTCATTATATCATTTGTCACAATAGGATTTAATTTTATAACGCCTATATTTTATATTTATTAGGCAAATCGACGTTTAAAGAGCGATCAAGCATTTGATTTTTACGTCGTGGTATGTTACTCCAAATTTCTAATAAGAGATATTTCCTTAATCATTTCTTAATACTAAATACTTACATAAATAAAAGAAAATGTAAAATTAATCAATAATGCCATGCAAATAATGCCTCGAAAAAGGCGGAAAGCGGGGACGAAGAAAGCAGGGAGTAAGCAACAGAGTGTCTTAACACTAGGTTCAAATGGTTCCTGCAGTTCCCTCTGCCTACCCTGCAATATGCGGCATAAAGCGTGAAGTTAAAAAAAAAAAAAAAAACTCTATACGTTACCCATTCGAATTTGCTTGCAAATTTGCACTCGCATTTTGCCAGTCTTACAAACTGTCTTTTAAGAATTTCAAGCTAATAAAATGACACTAATGCGCGCGTAAATTAACCCACCAGTTCATAATTAATGTATGATTATAATATAACGTCCAAATAAATATAAATCAATGTTTTTTTAAACTTTGTACTCCTTTATTGTTTAATAAGCACTGACTTATAATAATAGATATTTTTATTTTGCCTATATAATTTAAAATTATCCGTGAAAATTCTAACTGAGTGTTCAAACTTATGGAATGCTTATATGTAATTTTTTTTTAGATTCACGCTTTATCCCGCACATGGCAGGGTAGGCAGAGGGAACTGTAGGAACCACACGAACCTAGTGTTAAGACACTCCGTTGCTTAGGTCCTGCTTTCTCCGTCCCCGCTTTCCGCCTTTTTCGAGGCATTGCGTGTGAGTTGCGGAACTCAACGCTGCGCTTTGCTTTTTTTCCAGAGCGAAGAAAATGGAAATAGAAAAATCCATTTTCGCCGAGTGGGAATCGAACCCACAAACTGTCGCGTTTACAGGCAGACGCTTATGCCTCTGCGTTACGACGATGTATGTGAATTATTAATATTTTTTCGAATAACTAATTTTATTTTTTTATTTCCACTAGTACAGTTACAATAAAAAACAACAATTTTCTAATTCGCCTACTGTTTTCCATATAGTATATAACTAATAATTTTAAAATTTGAACTCTCAAGTTAGACCGTACCCGATACTAAGTTGCTTTATATCGCTGTTATCTAAAACTTTCCTATGAAAACTTTTTCCAACTAACCTTTAAAATTTTTACAATTATCACCATCACAATTAAAAGTTATATAAAAATTTTAATTTCTAAATATTTTTTTAAACACATCGTCACTATCTCCGTACTTTTGAATTTATATTAAAGCAGGGACTAAGCAACGGAGTGTCTTAACACTAGATTCCAATAGTTCCTGCAGTTCCCTCTGCCTACCCTGCCATGTGCGAAGACCATTTTTTACCTCTTACGTCACTTCCATTCCTTTTCATGGCAGAAGAAACTTAGTGCTAAGTCGAGATCGAGGCGGAACTTAACACAGCGCTGTGCTTTGTTTCTTGAGCGAAAAAAAATAATTAATTTGTTTTAAATATATATCAAATCAAATAACTACATATTATGAGTATACACTCACACTAACATATTATGTTAAAACACATATATATATAATATTTATACATACATTGTATGTGTGTACAGTATTTAGGCAACAGTCATATCAAACAGTAGTACTTGAAATAGAAACCTATAGTTTCTGATTGAGCTGACGTTCGCAAACGTCGCCATTACCTGCCGTGTATACTGGATTTAGGTGGACATTGCTACAGTGTATAAATGACAGTATACCTAGAAATATTTTTATTTGTATTTTTATTGAGGCGGCTACATCTATTTATATGTAACTGCACAGCTTTGACTGTAAAATGCGATTGATGTGAGTTCGATTTTCTCTCGGAGAGAATGAATTATTTTAGTTATTAATTGCTTTGGTATCAAGACGGGAACAGAGTGTCCCGTACACTCTGTTCCCGTCTTGATATTATAAGATGGAAATTCTCAAAACTAAGTCTTTATTAGTAATCTTTTTTAAAAACAGGATAGTCCTTAATAACAATGATTATAAAAGTGGTAAAATTATGTCAGTCGGGGCTTTTGCATACAGGAAGCGGCAATTCCTTATTAAAAGTTAACTACTTTGAATTATCACTCTTAAGTGATTTATTTTTTTATGGGAAGGACAAAGCAAACAAGCGGTCAGGTCACCTAATGGTAAGTGATCACCGATGCCTACGGTCCTGTGTAACAGCAGAGGTGTTACAAGAGCGTTGCCGGCCTTTAAGATGGAGGTAGACGCGCTTTTTGTATGTCACTTGTACAGAATTATGTAGAATCTATCTGAATGTTGTCACTTCTGGTTCTTCTTCTGGTAATTACTTCAATTTTGTAAAAATATTATATATTCTATCATAATTATAGTGTTATGTTACTGTGAATATATTTTTATATAAATTAATTTTTTTTACCTCTTTCCGGACAGAGCTCAAATTCGGCACAGAAATCGCAATCAGAGCATTAAAAATTTACAACACAATTACTTAACAAAAACTAAAACATTATATATTCAACTTAAACATTATTTAAATTCAAATAATTTTATTAACAATCTATATGAACTAGACGTAGTGCTTTTAATCAGAGGCTCAGCCGTTGAGCCAAATATTGCATCAAATACTACATATTATTTAAGTAAATTAAACCAAAAAATAAATACTTTGTTTTATTTCTACTTAATCGATTTAATTTTTTTTTCATTAAGATTAAAACTATCCAATAAATGTATTTTTATAAAATTGTCTTAAATGTAGAAAATAGGGTTTTATTCAGTACTGCTATATTTAGACTACAGAGCCGACGTCAGTGGATTCAATTAGCAGTGGTATTAACGAGAGATTACCGATGGCGAGGCCCTCTAGCAAGATATTAATATTGCAGGTCGGACGGAAACCCAGATCTTGCCAATTATCACCTAATACTATAAACTTTTATATTTTGAAATTTTATTTATATTTGTTCTTTATATAATAAAATTTATATAATAAAATTATTACATAAATGTATTAATCATTTATGTAATAATTTTATATTAATTTTGTATATTTTTAAATTGATTACAACTTTTACTAGAGTTTGTTTTAAAATTAATTTATGCCATAGCTTCACGCTTTATCCCGCACGTGGCAAATTTGGCAGAGGGAATTGCAAGAACCATGAAACCTTACGTGCCAACATTCCGTTGACCGTCGTCGCGCAGAGGCATAGTGTCTATATGTAAACGCGACGATTTGTGGGTTCGATTCCCACTCGGGAAAGATAGATTTTTCTATTTCTATTTTCTTCGCTCTGGAAACTAGGCAAAGCGCGGCGTTGAGTTCCCCCACTCAACACGCAATGCTTCGAAAAAGGAGGAAAGCGGAAACGGAGAATGCAGGGACTTTATGCTATAGTTTATGCCAAATACGGTTAGACTTTCTACTTTACTGACCGTGACTGACACACAGCAAACAGTAAATAAGTAAATTACGTAGCGTAGAAACCAAATATTTGGCAAAAACGGTGCTTGAGGAGTGTAATAAAAGTAATATCCATAAACTTTAATAAAAATAGAAAAGGATGGATTTACTGCAATTTTATTTAAACTTATTTTATTTATTGCTTCAATAAGCTAGTACTAAGTCATTATATATAGTTATTATATATATAATAAAATACACAATGTTTATTAATAAATAGATTAAATCTGTAATCCTATATAGTTACATCGCACTAATCCAGCATTACCCCAGTTAATCCTATTAAACTGCCCAGTAGTTTTATCCTGCTTAATATTTTAATTGGGACAGTTAGAATGTTCACTTTGGAGATTATTGTAAGTACTGATACCTTAAGTCAAGATTCATTGGCTTTATGAATTATGATAGATTACATTGTTATATTTAATTGTTTCTCTTTAAACTGAAATGTGTATACGTTACATGTAAAATAAGATATTTAATATTCGTAAATTCAGGTAAAGGAACACAGGGCTACGATTTATCCAGAAAACCGGAAGTCGTAGGATTAACTTTCAAAATAAGAATAATCGTAAGCAAGATATGTTTTCTTGGTCGAAAAATGTCAACCTACAACTTCTTATAAAACTTTAGAACTCCTTATCATCTCTATAACTATTAGAAAATAAAAGCAATATTATATATTTATTTATAATTAATATACAATACTTACATATAATAATATATATGTATATTTATGATAACTGAAATATAATAATATTATAAACTTACTTAATAATAACAATATTATAAACATATTCTTAATTAAATCATAATTACTGGATATAAATCTAAGTATGACAAATTTCGTACATTTAAATAAATTAAAGCTAGAATAATCTAAACTAGAAAGGTTATAGTTACGCAATGCCCATATGAGTCCAGAAATGGGCTGGTGAGAAGAAATCGTCTGACATTAGCTAATTTGTCAAGCGATTTATCAATAAGGTTATTTATTTCGATAGTAATTCATTTTATTGATTACGTTAAGTATAATACATTAAATTGTGCCTGCCTGACTGTAAATACGACGATTGCGGACTAGATTACTATTTGTAGTAATTAATTATTGATATCCTCGCTCTGGTAAAAATAAATAAATTTAAAATCTTGGCAAAGTTACGAAAATTTGACGGACACAGAAGAATGGACGCTCTCAGTACTAGGTTCCATTTGGCTTTCCTAATATTTACGGGGTACAGCGTGACGTATTAAAACACCCACCAGATATATTATCACACAATATTACATACATTTGTATATATATTTTTTTTTTAGCTTCACGCTTTATCCCGCACATGGCAGGCTAGGCAGAGGGAACTGCAGGAACCATACGAACCTCCGTTACTTAGTCCCTGCTTACTCCGTCCCCGCTTTCCGCTGTTTTCCAGGCATTGCGTGTTGAGTGGCGGAACTCAACGCCGCGTTTTGCCTTAGTTGCCAGAGCGAAGAAAATGGAAACAGAAAAATCCATCTTCCCCGACTGGGCATCGAACATAGAAACCGTCGCGTTAGCCGCGTTACAGGCAGACGTTGCGCCTCTGCGCCACGACGGACGGACGGACGTACGTAATTTTAAGATATTAATCTAAACCTCTATATATATTAGTCGTATAAGAATCGAAGTTAAAATTGTCTTAAATACAGTAAAAGTAGTTAAGAATTATAACACAACATCATCAATTATAAATCTATAAAAAAACGCTACTGTGATTTTTTTCTTTCCTCCTATAAATTAGGATAATTTTTCAACGTTCGAGGCCAATTAGCCCAAACTGTTTCCAAAAAGTGTTTAATTAAGGCGTACGTTCCAGTCCGTACTTCCATCGAATGCAATATTCATTAGCTTTGACTATTTCGATTTTTACTAAGGGCCCTCTATTATGCAAGATTGTTTGCTTGTGACATATTTAAACGCCGGCTTTATACAATTTGCTCGTTGCTTTAAATTTGGCAATTCGGTTTTTAGGTTAAACGTTAAAACAAAGCTTCTCGCTGTACATTGAATATAGTAGAGTGTGTAAAGGGAACTTAGTTAACACGCTCCGTGTCTTACTTCCTCTCAATTTTTGGGACACTGCTTGTTGAGTAGTGGAATTCAACGCCTCCCAATTTTTGTTACCAGAACGAGAAATTAGAAATAATTCATGGAGGTAATATTTCATGGAGTTGGCATTGCAAAATCATTTTCCACGCCAACTTTCCCTCTTGTCGAAGGACCCTGAACTAGGAAGGTGTGATTGTTTCTATAAAAATTAAAATTACAAAAAATGAAGACACTAGGCTGATGTATGAAGAGACTAGTATAGCTTAGTTTTATTGTTTTCAAAAGATCTTTTTTATTTGAGACCCAAACAATTTATGGCGAAATAACAAAATATTTTCTTACAGCTTCACACTGTATCCTGCTGGGTAGAGAAAGAGAGAGAAAAGGATAAAATATTCTATTCTCCACTTCGCACTCAGAATGTCAGAACTCAACAAGATATCTAAACCATAATTAAAGTTATACATATATTTTAAATACATTTCACCGTTTATTTTACAATATTCGAGGTCAGGCGATGTCATTACGCGTTAATTTATATTCAAAATCGTTCATTAGATTAAATATACACTAATTTGTAACGTACTCGACATTTGCGTTGCAATATTACCAGCGTCACTACTTGAAAAATAATTACAAAATGTCAAGGTAAATTTTCATTTGATGATGCTAGTTAATGAACTTGTTACAGCTGTAACTTTAGTTCAGCATGCAGCCTAATAAAATTAATTGCAAAATTTTATATATTTATACGTTTCTAAAGATATTAGACTGAGATTCCTATTTTATATTTGTACCATATAAATATTTAGAGTATAATTTTTTTCTAAATTTTTTACACTCTCAAATATTATTTACTTTTTTTTTCATTTGTGCTATTTAATTTAAGTTGTGCAATAAAGTATATTTATTATTATTATTATTGTTATTATTATTATTATAATGATTTCTGTACTCATCATATAGCATTTCATATAGCTCGGTGAACGTTATTATTAATTACTAAGAAATTCATATAAAAATATTAGAAAGCTTAAAAGTCTTACTTCTGAATTAATTAGCTACAATAGAAACAGTCACATACATTATATATGAAAATCCACTAACAAACATCAAATTACCCACAATGTTAGATCGAAATTTTCGCGTCAAAATTTAACGGACGTTTCGCGTACTTGGATTACGAAGATTAATGCTATATGAAGTGGGGGCTGTAAATCGCTCTACTGAATACCTGCGCGTTATAAATTGCGAGTGTGTTTGAAACCTAAACCGTGTCATGGCTATTCCGGCTTGGTTGTAGCTTATTAACTTAATTGACACTACTTTATTTATTGTGTATTTATTTATATTTGTAATTTTATCACATTTTGCTAAAGATTTTAGTTAAAGCTATGCTATGTGTTTCTTTTTGTTGTCTAACATATGTACATTATTTTGACACATCTATTGGTCGCGTGACATTTGATTTAAGGTGAATAGTCTATGATTGGATACTACGATAGCTCAGTAGATGATTTTAATATTTTATGTATTACTTTAAAATCTCATCTTGTCTCAGGGCTCGACTTACCGCCACGGCATTGAAGATAGTTGAAAGTCCCGGGACGGTTGTACGAGTTGTATTTTTCGTTATACAGTTCATTTAGTAACACAAATCACAATATCAACACAGTTTAGCACAGTTCAAACCTTCTTGTTTTGAATTTTGAATATATTCACGGAGATCCTACAGTCTATATATCATGTCACTTAGTTAACTAACATAAATTTATACCTTTTGTTGATTTGATAAGATCGCAAATATAATTTAATAGTACTTATCAGGTTAAAAAATAGTAGTGGAATAGTAGTTTTTTACCGGTTTTGGGTCCTAGGGCCCAATTTATATGTGGTATTCAAATTCCAAATGTAATTTAATTGTTAATTGTATATCAAAACACAAAAAAATTTATTATGAAGAATTATTTAATATTTGTCTTACAGAATGCAACGATTATAAAAGTTAAAATTGCTGAAAATAAGATTTAAATAAATAATATTTTAAATATGACCCTAAGTAATATAATAAAAAACAATAAAGGCATATTTAGTTAAAAGTTGGCATCAGTTTGTTACAAAAAGAAATATTATTAATAAAGTGAAATACAAATAAAATAAAATATGGCCCTTGTCGTAGATCATTAGTATTCAGTATTGCTCCCAAACTTCCATTGTGAGAAGTTTCGAGATGTCTGAAACCTGAAATTTTCAAGGACCCCTTATCTATTGTGCGATCGCGTCAAGACGAACGAATTCATGAGATAATAAAGTATAATGGCACGAAACGTATACGAAATTATTGTGTTCTTTGATTTCTTTTCTAAATTGACAAAGTTATTACTGCTACGACTACATCAAAAATTGGTTGAAAACATTTATGTATATAGACGTACTTTTAAGACAATTTCTACTGCTATTTACAGGTTTGATTTCTCTTTCTCGCACATAACAGGGTCGGTAGGTTTTTGATTTTTGCAGTTTTGTTATACACCAAGTATATTGTGTACTTGTTTACATACTATACTACAGAACCTCTATACAATGCTACTAATTCAATTTAGGGCTCAATATAAACGTGTCACTCTGACGTGCCACAAAAGACATTTCCCATAGACCTTTGATCAAAAAGCGTCTGAAGTGAAACAGATGGGTCTTTATATACTTGTACTTGTACGTATATATAATTTTATACTACCTTGAATCTGTACAAATGAAAAATCTAAATCTAATTTATTTAATGTAATCTCTTTATAGAAATTATTATTAATTAACGAATAAATAAATCAGTTTTGTTTTAGAACTTCGTACTGTTGAAGAAAATTAATATGTATTACAAAAGACGTAGATTCTAATTTTGGTTAATTGAGGACGCTATGTTTGTCTGTAAATGCGACGGCTAGTGGGTTCGATTCTCACACGGAGAATACTAATTTTCCCATATCTATTTTTAGCTCTGGCAAGTTGGCAAAAGCGCGGCGTTGTGTTCCGTCACTCAACATGTAATGCCTCCTAATGGCGGAAAGCAAGGATCGGAGTGTCTTTACACTAGGTTCCCATGATTCCTGTGGTTCCCTCTGCATACCCTGCTTGAAGCTGAAGAAAGAAATAATTGCCTAAAATGGTTAGTTTAGTGTAATATATTGTACAGTCTAAGGTTTTGTCAAAGTTACTTTTACTAAATTACTATATATTTGGAAAGAAGCGTTAAGTTCCACCACTTATTTATTTTAACACTATGTTCCCTCTGTCTACTTTACTATGCGGGTACTACACACTGAATATAAGCACGATAATTATGGGTTCAATTCCCACTCGAGGGTATAAATTATCTGTATTTGTAAGATATTTCGTAGAGTTACGGCTCAATAACTAAAATATATGTAAGATATATACCATAAATATTACTTTGTAACAGGAATCATATAAAAATAATATTCATTCAAAAATATGTAAGTATATTATATTGTTTCTCATTAGAAAACTTCTTAGGCACTGTGACAAATTTCATAGAAAAAGGCTTAGTATGCGTTAGCACGATAGTATACATATATGTGTATATTAGGGCCGGTACAATGCACTTTCCAGTCTACCTGTAATTTAACGTAACCGCAGTCTGACATAATTTGAAAGGACTTAGGCGTAGTGAAAGCTTCATATGTCCTACGACATGGTATATATAAAACTTAGAAAAATTAAAAATAGTATTATCGATCACCGAAAATAACTTGATTTTTATTTATTATTTTCCCAATGAGGAAGAGTACGGGACTTAGTAGATTTCTTTAAGGAGATAACATTATATAAATTAGAATTTTCTTTTGTAGGCTAGTACAGATTATATATACGTACAAGTATAAGTATACAAAGACCCATCCGTTTCACTTCAGACGCCTTTTGATCAAAGGTCTATGGAAAATGTCTTTTGTGGCTCGTCAAAGTGCCAAGGTTATATTGGACCCCAAATTGAATTAGTAGCATTGTATAGAGGTTCTGTAGTACAGTATGTAAACAAGTACACAACATACTTGGTGTATAACAAAACTGCAAAAATAAAAAACCTACCGACCCTGTTATGTGCGAGAAAGAGAAATCAAACCTGTAAATAGCAGTAGAAATTGTCTTAAAAGTACGTCTATATACATAAATGTTTTCAACCAATTTTTGATGTAGTCGTAGCAGTAACAACTTCGTCAATTTAGAAAAGAAATCGAAGAACAAAATAATTTCGTATACATTTCGTGCCATTATACTTTATTATGTCATGAATTCGTTCGTCTTGACGCGATCGCACAATAGATAAGGGGTCCTTGAAAATTTCAGGTTTCAGACATCTCGAAACTTCTCACAATGGAAGTTTGGGAGCAATACTGAATACTAATGATCTACGACAAGGGCCACATTGTATTTTATTTGTATTTCACTTTATTAATAATAATTTACTGTAACAAAGTATTTTAACTTTTAACAAAATGTACCTTTTTTGTTATTTATTATTTTATTGAACGTCAAATTTAAAATATTATTAATTCATATACTTTTGCAAGTCATTTTTAACCGCTGATGCTGTTTACAGTCCATAGAATAGGTATTAGATCTCACTTCCTAGTAGTACCTAAACATTGTAATTTGAATTTCTCAATGGAATTTGCACCCTAAAACCCACACCATGTAGACAACTACTATTCCACAATATTTTTAACCTCACAAGTATTATAAAATTTGATATATAATTTATAATTTAAAAAAATATCGATATAACTTTAAAATTAACTAGGTGACAGACCATTCACTCAATATCAAATGTCATGTCCATGGACATGATAAAACAATGTACGATTGTAGATTGTGGTAATAATGCTTTAAATATTCACTTATGATCGATCAAGCGCGGCGTTTATTTTCACCGATTAGTAATATATTAATTTTCCCTAGGTAAATCAAGTCAAAAAATGTATGGAAACAATCTAGTGAATATATATTATTAAGTACGAGTAACTAGTTGTACAATCATCACTCGAATTTGAGTCACTGCTTGCCAAATGGTAGAATTCCGCACAGGAACTTAGCAGAAACAATTAATACTTAAGTAAAGTACATAAAAATTAGTACACATAAAAAGTTAGTTGCGGGATTTGAACCCGTTCCTATTTGAAACCGTCCAAGATTATGCGTAACAAGATTTATATAATAATTAATCTTTTTGTGTTCACAACATAATTCGTCAACATTAATTGACGAATTATGTTGTTTTTTAAACAAAAATAGACAACAATTATTTTTTTGGAAATGGAAATCGAATTCACACTCAATGTACTTACTATTAAAAATGTCTCCCTTAACCAGGACACACGTAATTCAACTTAAAGAATTTATCATATAATCGACAAAATGTATAAAAAATAGTGATAATAAAGTTAATAAGCTACAACCAAGCTGGAATAGCCATGACACGGTTTAGGTTTCAAACACACTCGCAATTTATAACGCGCAGGTATTCAGTGGAGCGATTTACAGCCCCCACTTCATATAGCATTAATCTTCGTAATCCAAGTACGCGAAACGTCCGTTAAATTTTGACGCGAATTAATGTCGATCTAACATTGTGGGTAATTTGATGTTTGTTAGTGGATTTTCATATATAATGTATGTATGACTATTTCTATTGTAGCTAATTAATTCAGAAGTAAGACTTTTAAGCTCTATAATATTTTTATATGAATTTCTTAGTAATTAATAAGAACGTTCACCGAGCTATATGAAATGATGAGTACAGAAAACATAATAATAATAATAATAATAAATATACTTTATTGCATAACTTAAATTAAATAGCATAAATGAAAAAAAAAGTAAATAATATTTGAGAGTGTAAAAAATTTAGAAAAAAATAAAATATAAAATAGGAATCTCAGTCTAATATCTTTAGAAACGTATTCTTCTTCTTTTTTAAGGTGCCATCTTCTTGCGAAGTTCGGCGATCATTACGGCGACTGGGACTTTCGATACCGCAACTCTGAAAAGGGAACAGGTACTCTTGCCAAACCATTGGCGTAGATTTTTTAGCCAGGATATCCTCCTTCGCCCAACGCTTCGTTTCCCTGGATTTTGCCTTGTATTATTAACTGCAGCAATTCATATTTAGGATTTCTTAAGATGTGACCGAAATACTCAAGCTTTCTTTTCCTAATCAAGTTCAGCTTCTTTGTTCATGCGACTTAACACGGTTACATTTTTTATTTTGCTTCTCCAGGATATCCTTAGCATTCTCCTGTATACCCACATTTCGAAGCCTTCAATTTTCTTACTCATCGATTCTGTAAGGGTCCACGCTTCAACGCCAAAGAGAATGGAGAAACCATAACAACGTGCCAATCGTACTCGTAGCTCGATGTTCAGCTTTTTATTGCACAGAAGTGATTTAAGTTTAAAGAAAACCTTACGTGAATGCTCTATGCGGCAATTTATTTCAAGGCTGTGATCACCCTTTTCATCAACCCAGCATCCCAAATATTTGTATTTGCTTACTTTTTGAAGGGCCTGACCACTACAAAGTAGAGATGAGTGAGTGGGTGATGTTTTACAAATGACCATATATTTGGTTTTCCTGATGTTGATGTTGAGACCATACATGGCACTAACAGACTGAATCTTATTTAGAAAGATTTGAAGTTCTTCTATGGTCGGTGCAAGTAAAACAGTGTCATCGGCATAGCGGATATTGTTAATAATCTGGCCATTCACTGTAATACCTACATCCAAATCGTCGAGCGCTTCTCTAAATATCATCTCCGAGTATTAAAAAGGATTGGGGATAGAATGCATCCTTGCCGTACTCCTCGTAAGATTTGCACTTCATCTGTTAGTTTGCCTTCTACTCGTACATTTGCCGTTTGATTCCAATAAAGGTGTTTTATGAACCTTACGTCTTTAGAGTCCAAGCCGATAGTCTGTAGAATATCGATCATTCTTGTATGCTGTACTCTATCAAATGCTTTTTCATAATCGATGAAACATACAATCACATCTTGATTCATGTCCCAGCATCTCTGTATTATGACTTGATACGCAAAAAGAGTATCTCTTGATCTTAGAAACGTATAAATATATAAAATTATGCAATTAATTTTATTGCTTAACTAAAGTTACAGCTGTAACAAGTTCATTAACTAGCATCATCAAATGAAAATTTACCTTGACATTTTGTAATTATTTTTCAAGTAGTGACGCTGGTAATATTGCAACGCAAATGTCGAGTACGTCACAAATTAGTGTATATTTAATCTAATGAACGATTTTGAATATAAATTAACGCGTAATGACATCGCTGACCTCGAATATTGTAAAATAAACGGTGAAATGTATTTAAAATATATGTATAACTTTAATTATGGTTTAGATATCTTGTTGAGTTTTGAAATTCTTAGTATGATGTGGAAAATAGTCTTTGTCAGTGTAAAGCTGTATGAAAATATTTTGTTTTTTTTTAGCTTCACGCTTTTATCCCCCACATGGCTAAATAGGCAGAGGTAACTGCAGGAACCGTGGGAACCTAGTGTTAAGACACTCTGTTTCTAAATCCCTGCTTTCTCCGTCCTCGCTTTTTGCGCCTTTTCGAGGCATTTCGTGTTGACTGGCGGAACTCAACGCCGCGCTTTGCCTAGTTACCAGAGCGAAAAAAATAGAAATAGAAAAATCCATATTCCCTGACTGGGAACCCAGAAACAGTCGCGTTGTAGGCAGACGTTGCTCCTATGCGCCACGACGGTCAGTTTTGTTACTTTACCATAAGTTCATTGGGTCTCAAATATAAAGGATCTGTTAAAAACATTAAAACTACATAGTACTAGCTGTTCTAGCCTACTAAGTTGTTGTAGCCTCTTCATATATCACCCTTATTTTTTTATAATTTAAATTTGTATAGAAATAGTCACAACTTCCTAAGCTCATGATTCGTCAAAGACAGGAAGTAATGAATTTGCAATGCAATTTTAGTGAAATATTAACTTAAAAAATGATTTCCAGGTTCCTGTTTTGTTAACAACACTTCGCGTGGCGTTAAGTACCGCCAATCAATATACAATGTCCCAAAAATAAAGAGAAAATAAGACACGGAGCATGTTAATCCCTTTCCCCACTCTACTATATACAATATACAGCGAGAAGCTCTAATTTAACGTTTAACCTAAAAACCAAATTGCCAAATTTAAAGCAACGAACAAATTGCATAAAGCTGGCGTTACAACGTGTCACAAACAAACAATCTTGCATAATAGAGGGCCCTTAGTAAAAATCGAAATAGTCAAAGCTAATGAATATTGCATCCGATGGAAGTACGGACTGGAACGTACGCCTTAATTAAACACTTTTTGGGAAACAGTTTGGGCTAATTGGCCTCGAACGTCGGAAATCTCTCCTGATTTATAAATGGAAGGAAAAATATTTTTTTTTACTTTTAGAGATTAATAGTTGATCGTATTATGTTACAGTTCTGAACTACTTTTACTGTATATAAGACAATTTTGGCCTCGATTCTTATACGATTAAGGTATATAGAAGGTTTATAGATTAATATTTTAAAATTATATACAAATGTATGTTATATTGTGTAATAATATGTCCGTTTTAATACGTCACGCTGTATACCGTAAATATTAGGTTGGGGAAAAAGAAATCCATTATTTTTACTTGAACTTCAAGACTTTATTTAACATGTTTTGCATTGTCCGATTTAGGTCAAATATGCACCATTTTGTTCTATAATTTGTTGCCATTTTATTGGTAGCTTCATTATGCCTCTCTCATAAAAGTCTTGGTCCTTATTAGTGAAAAACTCCAGCAATTGATTTTCACACCCCCCTTTGATGCCAATTTCTTATCACTAAAAAAGTTTTGCAATGCAAGAAAAAGATGGTAATCGCTTGGTGCGAGGTCCGGACTGTATAGTGGATGCATCAAAACTTCCCAACCAAGCTCCCGGAGAGGTGTCGTGTTCCATCAGGACAACGCCAGGCCACACACTTCTATAGTGACTCGTCAGAAACTCGTCAGAAACTCAAGTAAAAATAATGGATTTCTTTTTCCCCAATCTAATATTAGAAAAGGCAAATGGAACCCAATACTGAGAACTACCATTCTTCTGTTTCCACCATATTTTCTGTATTTTACCTAGAGTTGAAGCCGCTTATAGTTAACAAAGCGAAGACTAATTACTTCGAATACGAATGTAGTCCACAAATACCGTCGTGTTTACAGTTAGGCTGGTTGCAATTAAATTTATTATACTTATTATGATAAATAAAAGAATTTACTATCAAAAGAAATTACTTTATTGATAAATTGCTTGACAAATTGCCTAATGTTAGGCGATTTGTTCTCACTAGTCCCTTTCTTATAGGGGCATTGCGTAACTATAACATTTCTAGCTTAGGTGATATTAGCTTTAATTCATCTAAATATATTAAATTTATCGTAATAAGATTTATATTCAGTAATTATGATTTAATTACGATTATGATTATGTTTCTTATGTAATTATATTTATTATTTACAGTATATATTAAGTATACAATTTTTTTTAGCTTCACGCTTTTATCCCGCACGGGTATGCAGAGGGAATTGCAGGAACCATAGAAACCTAGTGTAAAGACATTCCGTTGCTTAGTCCCTGTTTTCCCCGTCCCAGCTTTTCAACTTTTTCGAGGCATTGCGTGTCGCGTGGCGGAACTCAATGCCGCGCTTTGCCTAGTTGCCAGAGCGAAAAAAATGGAAATAGAAAAATCTTCCCCGAACGAGAATCGAACCCAGAAATCGTCGCGTAACAGGCAGATGTTGCGCCTCTTCGCCATGACGGTCCTCAATATTGAAATATATAATATTATTTTAATTTATTATAACAATTTATGGTGATGATCAGGAGTTGAAATCTCGTATATACTATTTTAGTTGGAACTCAGCTCCAGTTAGTTTGACCACATCGAGAAAATCAAACTATAAGTTCACTTAAAATTGAATCTTATGATATGCATAGTATTATGTTTTAGTAAGTTAATCTGAGATAAATCAATACACTATACTCTCGCAGTATGTTAGAAATCGTTATGAATTAATGAAAATAGATAAATTAGATTTTCATAATACTGAGGGAAACTAAATTATATTACAAAAGGCTTAGATCCGAATTTTAGTGATATAATAATTTGGTAGTATTTTAGTTATTTCAGTAATGCGTGATCTACACGAAAATTTCGTTAAAGTTATCAGTACTAAGTCCCTATCGCCACCTGAAGCTAATTTTGTAAGTTCGGATAACGTCAAAATGTAAACATAATAATGAGTTCGATTCTCACTCGGGAGAGTGAATTATTGGTAATGAAGACTGTAAGACAAAGCGTGATCTAGAGAAACGCAACTCAATACTTAAAGAACAGGACAGTTCATTATATCAGCTCTTCTAATTGCGGGATAAAGCGTGAATATTAATAGAAAATCGTTGTCATGATGGATGGATGGATGGATGTCTGGCGAGAAGATATATTACTGTATTGTAACATTAAACTCTGGCTTGAAATACAATAAAAAACATATATTTTATGTGTGAACTGGAAACATACTATCTAAATATATATTATTTTATTTCTTAGAAAACTTCTTAGGCACTGTAGCATATTTTATTCAGGCTTGGTATACGTTAGCATGCTACTATATATGTATATATTAGGGCACATACTGTGTATGCACTTTCTAGTCTACCTGTAATCTAACGGAAACGCAGTCTAACTCGACTAGAAAGGAATTAGGCGTAGCGAAAGCTTCATATGTCCTAAGACTAAGCTATTATGTAGGAAATATTTTTTTTTGAAGCTTCACGCTTTATCCCGCAAATGGCAGCGTAGGCAGAGGGAGCTGCAGGGACCATAGGAACCTAGTGTTAAGACACTCCGTTGCTTAGACCCTGCTTTCTCCGTCCCCGCTTTCCGCCTTTTTCGAGGCATTGCGTGTTGAGTGGCGGATCTCAACGACGCGCTTTGCCTAGTTTGCCAGAGCGAAGAAAATGTAAATAGAAAAATCCATTTTCTTCGACTGGGTATCGAACCCAGAAACCGTCACGTTACAGGCACACGTTGCGCCTCTGCGCCACGACGGGAATAATTTAAAAGAAGTAATATTGTTCATTGAAATCTTTCATTTTATTTTCCCTACAAAACAAGGTACGACACTTTTTTAATTTAGGCAGAAAATAGAGTATACTAGATTTAAATACTAACGCTCTACACATAAAAATCTGTTTACTAATAAGATAATAAGTAAAAAATGAATGAAAAAAAATGATAGATGGTGAATGAATCAAACCGCAGGAACCTTGGAAAACTAGTGTTAAAACACTTTCGACACAACGTATGTTGAGTAGCAGCACTTAAAGTCATGTTTCATCTTGTTATTTTCAGGAAAAATGAATATTTCCCTTGAGAATATGTCGAAACCACGTCGCATTTATAGTCATACAATGTGCTTTTGTGCAAAGATGGTAACTTTAGAATGATAAATGAAATTTTTATATTACGAGAAATCAGAAATATAACAAAAGTATAAAAATAAAAGAAAAACTATACACAAAACACAAATTTACCGAAAATAAAGGTTTCAAAAACATTAAAGTTAAAAGCCTATTCTAACCGGTTAAGGAACTGGTGCATACATAATATAGCATGAGGAAATTTGGCCGATACTTTGCTCTACTATTAATGTGGAGGGTTACTTTCACTTCGTATTTGTATTTGAAATTTATAGGTTTTCGCTAAATATTTTACTAAATTAAGTTCAAAATATTTTACTAACTGATTTTCTAACATCTTTAACGGTTCGTTTAATGAAAAGGTGGTTTAGTTGATTGCTATTATCTCAGGAACTCGTAACTTTTTGGAATGGATTAAAATTATCAGTAATGACATGGATAATTAAAACACTAAGCCATAATATATCACAACCAATTAATTATATCCATTTGTTGAGAGTGATGTCGCTGAGAAATTACATGCTAAGTGGGAGAATTAAACGCATTTTTTGTTTAATATTGTATGGAAGCTCTAGTAATATCATACAGTGGTCAAATTACAACTTTTGTCACAATCAGAAATTCTTCCTTGGTGGAACAGCTTGGTTTGGTTTCTAATGCTAACAGATTGTTTAATTATTATTTTATCTACAATAATAAATATAAAGTTATAACCACACGAAGCCATAGTTATCACGTCATGTGCGCTAAAGGATCTATTTATTAACAATTCAGCGATTTTAAATAGAATCGAAAACGTGCCAACTCGCCTGTAGCCGGTTTGCGGGACGTAAGAGATGCCATATTATATTAATGTTGGCAACACTATTCTAGAACTTTGGGCAATGGTTTTATTAAATTTTAATTTTTAGTTTTTGTATTATTCTATTAGTAGTATTCTATATTATCTCTACCATATATGTACATATATGGAAGACGCTTTCAAACTCCTGGAATGGCAAGGACGCGGTATCAATATTAACGGCGAGTACATCACTCACCTTCGGTTTGCCGACGATATCGTGGTTATGGCGGAATCGTTGGACGATCTAAGCACTATGCTCGAGGACCTCAGCCGAGTATCTCAACAGGTTGGGCTTAAGATGAACATGGACAAGACGAAAATCATGTCGAACATCCATGTTGTGCCCACCCCGCTTGCAGTTGGGAACACGCAGCTCGAAGTTGTTGACGAGTACGTCTACCTGGGTCCTACGATCCAGTTAGGTCGGTCCAACTTTGAGAAGGAGGTCAATCGTCGAATCCAACTCGGCTGGGCAGCGTTCGGTAAACTACGAAATATCTTCTCGTCCAAAATACCTCAGTGCCTCAAGACGAAAGTCTATAACCAATGTGTGTTACCAGTGATGACTTACGGCACAGAAACGTGGTCTCTTACTATGGGCCTCATAAAGAAGCTCAAGGTCGCTCAACGAGCTATGGAGAGGGCTATGCTCGGAATTTCTTTGCGAGATCGTGTGCGCAACGAGGACATCCGCAAACGAACAAAAGTAATCGACATAGCCCAACGAATTAGTAAGTTGAAGTGGCAATGGGCAGGGCACATAGTACGGAGAACTGACGGCCGCTGGGGCAGAAAGGTTCTCGAGTGGAGACCACGTACCGGCAAGCGCAGCGTGGGACGGCCTCCTACCAGGTGGACGGACGACTTGGTCCGGGTTGCAGGCAGCCACTGGATGCGTATAGCATTAGACAGGGCGCACTGGAGATCCCTGGGGGAGGCCTATGTTCAGCAGTGGACGTCCTACGGCTGACATGATGATGATGATGATGATATGTACATACAAATTAATAAGTAAAAAATCTTTTTTATGACAATTTTGGCTTGAACTCAAAACATGTAAAGTCCTCGCTAACGAAGTTGCAAGCGAAGATAGTCTCTTCAAAGCGTAGCCTTATCCCATAAATAATTATCATTATGATATAATAAGAAAAACGTAAAATCAAATAAAATTA
>JAZFAU010000378.1:162500-258012 GCA_037178615.1 Dione vanillae
TTTCAGTGTATACAACACAATGGCTTATATTTGTTGCCTGAAATTTTATGTTACTTGAGTAGTGGAGCCTGAATCGAGTCTTAAACATATTTGTAAGAATTATTGCCTTTTTTCAATGTAATTTTGTTTTCATTAGAAAGTTTTTTAGTATTATTTAACACATTAAAAGCCTAAAAGATATAATAAAATAATACGTGCATATATAAAAATATAAGTAAATATATTTATTATTAAATACTTTATACTACAAAAATAGAATTACTTAGCGATGCTTGACGCTTACGAAAAAAAAGAAAAACGTCCTTTATTCCGAGCTCCTATTACTTTATGCTCCCCTGGTGCCGGACTAAAATGAAGATTTTCTTTTACCTCTTTGTTTGGGTTTTTAATGACGTTTGGATAATACTTAAGTAATTCTATGTACTTATTATATTTTAAGAATATATATATATATATATATATATATATATATATATATATATATATATATATATATATATATATATTATATATATATATATATATATATATATATATATATATATATATATATATATATATATATATATATATATATGATGCGTACGTATGTACGTACTACATATTTTCATGCTGAACCGGAACTTGTGGACACTTGCCGTACCGCAAGTAAGTTTTATGCTTTAATTTTACTGGGCTTTACTCCAATATCGATGTTATAATTTTTATAATTGTTTACATAATTTTGTTTCATTCGACCTAAGACTCTTAGATGTAACAAATTTTACTGTTTAATTTCATTACGAGTATAATAAAAAGCAGGTTAACGGATAACTACAAAAATATTTAACCACAACTTTTAAAGGTAAAGTAATTAATCTTAACTGACAGTCGCGTAGCGCTGAGATAAATAGTATCTTAAATGCAAATTTGTTTTAAAAAATGCTCTTTTTCAAAATTTCTAATGAAAAATAGAAAATTATTGTAAAAAAACACAAAGAATTTAATTTTATGATACTCTGTTATTTACTGCTCAACCCAATTAAAGACGTTGCATACAAAGTCTATAGAGGGATAAATATATTTTTTAAATTTATACGATGTCCTTGTTCTGTGTGATATTAGATAATAAGCGGTCATTTCAAAATACTATATGCTTGTTATTAAAAAAATTAATTGATCTTCAACACTGCTTATATATTTTTTAAATTTTAAAATTATAATAATATTTTTTCCTATTTATAATTTTTTTAATGTTATTTTTCATATTTGATTCTGACCTGTTATTGATATTAAAAACAAAACTTTTACCTACAATCGACTTTACCTTTTATAATTTAGGACAAAATACACTAAAACGAACTGATGAATGAAACGTTGTAGCGCAGAGGCATAGCGTCTGCTTGTAAGCGCGAGGGTTTGTGGGTTCGAATTGCACTGAAGGAAGATGGATGTTTTCATACCCACTTTCTTGGCTCTGGCAACTAGGCAAAGCGCGGCGTTAAGTTCCGCCACTCAACACGCAACTTCTCAAAAAGGCGGAAAGCGGAGAAGGGAGTGTCCTAACACTAGGGGAGTGTCCTAATTCCTGCGGTTTCCTCTGCCTACCCTGCTATATGCGGGATAAAGCGTGAAAACAATAATAAAAATCAATAAAACAAGTTTAGTTATATGTACGTTTATTTGCCATTAATGTGACACCCAATGACCATAATGTTTATTTAATGTACAAAATAATAAACACATGTATCACAGAACAATTTTATAGTGCTAAAAATTGACTATACATCAAAGGTGGACGATCACAAGTAAAAAAAATATTATAAACACACAATAATATCAATACACATATTAGGTATATTACTAGAACAATGTAGTCTAGATTTTTTACAAAATATTAAAAAAAGATTAGAAAAAATTATATATTTTTATGATTTAAAGAAAACATGTAAAATTTTGAACCACAGCGAGATTTGAACTTGTGCCTCCTAGAAATAGTTCAAGCATGGGACATGGCTTAAAGGTCACAGTTTTGGGCGATTTCCAACAGAAGCGAATTTATTTTTATCATTTATTCGGTTATGTAATACCAACATGAAATCACAATCACAAAAGAACAATCTTTCTTTGTAGACACATTGTCTAACAAAAATCTAAATAAATTAAAATCAATTACACTTACAAATACAAATATTTTTTGCAATCTTTGCCTAAATATCTTTCTTTGCCCAAATAAATATACAGATTTCAATTATTTCTTAAAATAAGTATTTCTAATCATATTTGTATCTATGTTGCTGAGTATTATTACAATTAATATATTAATAATTATATAAATTAATTAATATATTAATAATTATATTAAATAATTAATAAATTAATAAATGTAAATTTATTTTCAACTTCACGCTCTATATGGTTAACATACAAGAATAAAAAAATAGAGAAAATGTAGTTTAAAGAAACTCTACTTTCTGTTTTCATGTACGTATATTGTTACGTAACTCAAACGTAAATTGAAGAGATACTTACAGCTTAACTGAGTGATGTATTCTTCTGTTTTTTGAGATTGAATTTTGTTTCAAATGTTAAAGTTTACGCCATTTAATATATAATATGTCAAAGTTAGCTTGCTTTATACTGCGCATAGTAGAATAAGCAAAGGAAGAGTTTTCCTTACTTTCCACCTAATATTGTGAGTGGCGGGACCCCACGCAACACTTAGCCTTGTTATAAAAAGCAAGAAAATAAAAATAATGAATTCCCTTCAGCGGTAATCAAATCGTCGCTTTTACACTCAAAATTATTAGACAAATACATTATAATCTCACAAAAAAATTCACTAAAGTTAATAACTATCTCAGGCTTAAAAAAACCCAATGCAAATATCTTTGTAATATGACATTTTATTTAAATTGATTTAGTAATATACCTCTAGTCTACAAACAAAGAGAAATAATATTTGTTAATATTATTAAATATTAGTCTATTTCGTTATTATAAATAAATACATAGTATAGTATATTTACAATTATTTAGCGTAATGTATAGAATTTGGCACGACAATATTTTCGATCCATGTTTCACAATAAAAATATCCTTGTTTAAAGTAATGTTATGCATATATATATATATATATATATATATATATATATATATATATATATATATATATATATATATATATATATATATATATATATATATATATATATATATATATATATATATATATATATATATATATATATATATATATATATATATATATATATATATATATATATATATATATATATATATATATATATATATATATATATATATATATATATAAAATTTAATATATACTCAATGTAAAGTGCTGAATCATGATTTTCTCATTTCATTCTCACTTATATGTTATCGAAATTTATCTATTTTCTTACAAATAATAAAAAATATAGATATTTTCTTATTGTTATCCAAAAACAGCAGAGCATAATGCATTAATATTACATTGTAGTAAAAATGTGAATGCTATACAGTGGTGAATAATTTTTGGTTTAGTGTATGCTCAGCGTTGCATGTACCGTGAATACTATTGACCTACTAAATATGTTTTAAGTATATTTTTTATTTCATTTGATTTAAAGTTATAGTTAAGTATGATAGAAAAGACTCAGTGATCAGTTGCCATGTTCTTTTTAGCTTCACACTGTATATATTGAACAGGGTAGGCAGAGGGAATCTAGCGTTAAAACACTCCGTTCTCCACTTTCCATCTGAGAGACGCAAGACGAGTGATGGAGCTTAATAACTCATTTTATCCTTTTGTCAGATAACCCTTCAAATATTAAGATAAAAATATGAAAAAAATAATCGATACACCAAGTTAAAGTCAAGCCCATTATCGTCCCCTCGAGATGCTGAAAATAAATATATTATCATTTTACGATTGCGAAAATGTTTATATGAAATATGCATTAAATCTACAGTCTGAATATTTTATTCTGTTAAGAATTACTTGGCAAAGCTTTAAGCTTCGAAAGTTTCATATCGTTGTGTTATTTAAGTGTGAATTTTGATATATGCGATCACGTACGAGCTTTCTGAGACGAAGCTTTTTTGTTTTTCTCAAATAAATTACTCAAATATAATATATAGAAGAAATGTATTCAGTTGAATATAACTATGAGTTATATATATTGATACTATATACCTTGTTTTACTGTTAATATGGGAAACAAGTTTTGACGTTAAGCATACATTTCAGTACAAAACAAATATGGAAGAGCCAATTTTATTACATTATATATAGTAATTCTTTTTTTGTATCGTATAAGGCCCTTTTAGTTTCACATACTTAGACTTGTAGTATAACTTGTTTCCTCAGAGAAAACCTATTATGTCATTTTTTACTCTCAAACGAATATTCGATTCGTTAACGCGACGAAAATCAACGCCGCGCTATAAAATAATAAACAAGACTTATTAAACTGAGCAGTCGATTGTAAAACCTTATATACATATTTCTATGCAAGCAGAAATATTCTTGTAAATGTTAAGTAGCTTATTACTTTAAAAATAGTAAAACTCAAAGCATATTGCTCTTATATTAAACATAGATAAGCAAAGTTTAATATTTCTTTAAAACACTTTCCTTTTATATAATTGTAATGAAGTTGAAAACTTCTGAATGTAAAATGGCTATTCCACGAACACAATTTATTTTTAAGCCCAAACAAGTTTCTTTTTAGTTTTCTTTGAAATATAATAAATGCTCTATTTTAGTGTTGTACGAGGAGTTTTATTCCATTACATTTAATCCATGGCTAAATACTAAAGTGGATTATTGCATGTATTTATATATATATATATATATATATATATATATATATATATATATATATATATATATATATATATATATATATATATATATATATATATATATATATATATATATATATATATATATATATATATATATATATATATATATATATATATATATATATATATATATATATATATATATATATATATATATATATAATATATATATATATATATATATATATATATATATATATATATATATATATATATATATATATATATATATATATATATATATATATATATATATATATATATATATATATATATATATATATATATATATATATATATATATATATATATATATATATATATATATATATATATATATATATATATATATATATATATATATATGTGTCTCAAATTAGATTTCGAAATGAGGAAATAGAGTGTTTTGACACAAAGCTATTTATGCTTGCCTGTCCTGCTATATGCTGCTACATCGTGAAGCTTATTATACCCTCCTAGGAACTATGGAACTTTTTATTCATATTTTTAGTAGTGAGTAATAGAAGTAGTAAATTTCTGAAAGTCTTTTTGGCGTAATACATGTTTGGTGCCAAGTTCCAAATATACACAACGCTGTTCTAGAAATAACATTAGAGTATACATATATATATATATATATATATATATATATATATATATATATATATATATATATATATATATATATATATATATATATATATATATATATATATATATATATATATATATATATATATATATATATATATATATATATATATATATATATATATATATATATATATATATATTTTATATTTGTAAAACATGGACCGACAGACTGACAACTAGATTTATTTAAATAATTTATAGTTAAGAATAATAAAATAGATGAGATATTACGACACTTAACATAAAGGCAGTAGTAATCGATTCGAATCCTAGAATATACATCTAATGGAACAAAAGTTGTATTAAACACATTTCAATATAAATGAGCAAATGCCTTACTACACAAAATTATAATGACAATAGGCCTTTAGATATTCGTAAGAATTTCGTTGCAAGCATTTTTTCTATTTATATGACAGTTACTAGACCCATATCAGGAGCAACTTATTTAAATATATACATATACATATATATGTATTTAATTATAAATTTTACGTGTTATAAAACATCGAAATTCAGTGCTTGCTATATTTATAGAATAATTTATAAGGTTTTTGGTTTTTTTTTTTTCAATATATTTTTTGACATTCCAAATTTCCACCCATTCCATTCTGAGCTAAGTTAAAGAGATTTCAGTAAATATTATTTACAAGATTTTATGTTTATAACAGGTTTTTGCAAACTATACCCTTAAAGTGTAGAGAATTCTTTAAAATAAATAAGAAATACTAGTTTTCTTCAGAATTTCATAAATTCACCAGAAATATTTGAGTTCTTCAGATTTTGACACAGCTGAAGCATAGTTAGTGATGTAATTTTGTAAAATAATTAATTTAAAGATCGTATAAATATGAACATGTAGTTATATAATAATATTACTTACTGAGTAAGCACTTTTAGAAAGTACAAACACTTTATACATAGAAAAAAGTATGTAAAAAGAAAACTCGCATACAAATTTAAACACAAACGAATAGCATGACTGTTACTAAATTATAAAATTAAGCCAAGTCACAGAGTTGGAAAGAATTATTTACGCTCGAAAGTGACATCATTTGTATCGAGTCCTTGTTTAATAGAGCCTTTTGTCTGCACCAGCCGGGGCCAGAACAAAGCTTTTAAGATAGCAATAAAAACTTACAACAGCTTAAAGAGAATATAAAATAGCTTGAATAAAACGCTTTAAATAAGATTTTTTATATAAAGAACTCTTTTGATTAAAATTTAGATATATTTTTATTAATGTTTCTCAATTGGATTTCAGATTTTTTCGTACTGTGTTAAAGTGCCCTATAATCGAATAGAAAATTAAAAATACAATAATAAATGATCTTTCAGAATAATCTATAAGATCAGAAGCACATCACTACTTTTATTAATTATATTATTATAAGCATTTCGTTTATAATTCGTTTGGTTATATTAAACCGTTGTTATCGATTAAGAAAAAATAAGAACGATTTATTCTATTTTTCTATTTTACCGAATAATCGAGTCACGAAAACAGCATCGAATGGGTGGAAAATATTATCTACCTATATATCTATATGTTTTTACAACAACCTCCTGCTATCCATTATACTTGACTCAAGGCACTGTATTTAGAAATTATATGTAATGAGATGCACGACGCCAATACCACTGCTGTTTTTGCAGAACTCGAACCTGAGAACAAAGCAAACCAAGTTTAAACAATAAATAAGTCACTAATTACAACTTTAAATTAACTATCTATACTTATCGTCATTTAATAAGAAATTAAGTAATTTTTGACTTATTTAAGTCACCAGCATCTCAGAAGTTACAACCGAGGATGGATCTTAGCCTTGTCCAGAATACTTGTCCATTATGGGCATTGCTCTATTCCTAGTCTTCTTATATATTAAATAACTCATGTCAGAGTTAAAGAGAATTATATCGAAAATAAGGCAATGTATATGAACGAAAGGAATGTCGTGGTGCAAAGGTCAGGGTCTGCACGTAAACGCTTCGGTTTGTGGGTTCAAATTCCACTCGTGGAAATGGATTATTTCATTTGCATTTTCTTTGCTGTGGCATCTAGGAAAGCGCGGCGTTGAGTTACACTACTCATCACGCAATGCCTCCAAAGAAGTAGAGCCTGTCATAATACTAGATTTCCATGGCTCATGCGGTTCCCTTTGCCTAACCTCCTATATGCGGGATAAAGCGTGAAGCTATAATAAAAAAAGTAACATAATATAGGGTGAGTGCCTACCTCTTTAAACTCACATAAAAATATTAATAAAATTCGAAATAGTTATTGCTGAATTTAGCACATTAACAAAACGAGCAAAACCATCTCCTTTGCTTTATATGAAATGGAGCAAATATTAAAATTATTTAAAGTAATAGGATTTTGGTACATATCTAATTACATTAATTGTCATTTTAAAAGTAATTATGTATTCTATACATAATATATGAGCCAAATTGAATCTAATATTAATATCAATGTATCTAAAATTATTTAGCGTAATGGGCGTTCAAAGTGTTTATTTTCTAGGCGAATTAATATTATATGTAATTTAGAAGTCAATATGTGATTTAAACCAAAAAATGTTAATTAATTTTACTTAATGAAGCTTTTAAGTTCATTTTAAAAGTTTAACCACTTCACAAATTGATAAAGCTTCACGGTATACCACGCATATCCCGCATTTATAATAGATAGAGGAAACTTTGTATAAAAGGTACTTCGTTTACCGGCTTTTAGTTTTTGTAGCAATGCATCCTATAAAATGTGAAGTTATAAATATAGAAACTCATATTTTATTGAACTATCTTTCTTTATTTATTTATGAATATTATTTTATTTCATATATCTCCAGGATATTGTGGAAATTTTTTCTTTTTGTGAAATGCTTTCTTGACTTTTAACATATATAAACATTGAACGGCGGAAATTAAAGGTGCACTTTGCATATTGGCATCGAGGAAACTGGATATTTTATATAAGAAGAATAAAGTTGTAAAACCATATAAATGATAAAGATAAAAGATTTCAACATGTTTTTATTTGCTAAATATTTCTATCTGAGATCTTTTACAGATACAGAACATATTTCCTATCATGACTTTACCAAAAAAAGGTGAAAGCGGCCCCAGGCCCCTTATTAATCGATACACATAAAAAGCTCTCTTTAGAAAAAATAATAATATATAACTCAAAAATATGCTCATCGTATATATATAGTGTAAAAGCTCAAATTAAGTAGTACATACCAGATGCAGTATACATAGACAGATGTGGTGACCTCGCTACTATAATAGTAGCGTTAGTTGACCTTATATACGGTGGTCGAGCTGGTTGGTTAGCCTCACATCTCACTGATATGGAACCTTTGGTAGTTGCCACTCTGACTCGATGAGCTCTCCAACTAGAACGGAGGCCGAAGTCGTCGGGTGGAGACACTTCTGTGTGACCACTGTCTAGCCATGGATCACCCTGTGTAAAGATATAGATTTGATAAAAATAGGGCATTTTTTCGTTTTTCAAATTATTTTTGTCTGTCGTGGTGCAGAGGCGTAGGAAGTGCCTTCAGATTTGTGTAGAAAGTCCCGTTTACAGTTTGTGAGTTCGATTCCCACTCGAGGAAGACAGAATTTTACATTTCTCTTTCTTCGCTCTGGCAACTAGGCAAAACGTGGTTAAGTTCCGCCACTTCACAAGTAATGCCTCAAAAAAGGCAGAATGCGGTGAACGGAGTGTCTTAAGACTCGGTTCTCATGCTATAAAAAATGTCAGTGTTTCTTAAAATCAATTTTAATATAACTACAGCAGCATATACAGCAGTTTAAATAAAATTAAATAATTCATATGACAATATTTCATAAAAATTGATTTTAAATAGTTCATGTTACTTATTTAAACCAAGTTCATATGTAGTAAGTGAAAAATTGGAAATATGTATAAAAAGTACCAATCTTGAATATTCTAGTCAATTTTTCAAATAGAACAGTAAAAGGAAATTTAATATATTGGGTTATATGAAAGTTGAAGCGACCTAGTTGATCGCGAGGTCTTATCGAAACGTCACGAGCAACGTAACGATCTGTAACAGACGATTGTAAAGTCAGAAGAAATTGTTAATATTTCATATATCGACAATGTAACCTAAATTTCGCTTATTAAATGAATTTTGTTTGATAAATTGCTTTTTGCTTGTATTAGTCGCTATGTTGAATAGTATATGTCGTTACATGACGTATGTATATAAATTTATTAATTTTTTATAAATTTCTCGCTCACCCGCTTTCGTAGTAGTGCTGGACCGAATTTAGCCACTCGACACGACAGTTAAAAAAAATTGACTACAGAAAGATGGATTGTAGTAACACTAGTTCCCTTCTTCCTATCTTCCTATACCAGAAAAGGCGTATGGTTGTACACGTGCAAATTGATTGGTTACTTAACATAATATAACGAATCAACAATCAAAATTTACATGAGGTATTAATTAAGGCCAGCAAAATATTCCCACCTCCAAACAATATATATACAATTAAAACACATTTAAAACGAAAAGCGTTAAATAACAATGGAATTATTGAATTCACGCAAAAACTGGAACAGAATACAGCTCTTAAATAAATAGCTTCACGCTTTATCCGATACAGTAGTTCAGATTACGTGTCGACTCAAAAAACATTGTTAATTATCACCTTTCAGATGATATCCCGTTTTAAAATAGATTTTTTAAAGGAATTAATTTATATTATAGAAGGTTTTTGTATATACTATAAAAATATAGATTATATACTAATAAATGTTCTGTATATTAATCTTGTCTTTGAAGCGTTGGCTTCTCAATAAATATATAAAAATAATTAAATACATAATGATGATAATTATAATAATTCTAATTTTATTAAATTGTTTGGTAAAAACATTTTCTTCGTAAGTTTATTAACCATATTGAATCAGATTAAGTTATTATAAAATGCAAGTTTGCTATTTGATGACCGTCGTGGCGCAGAGGCATAAGCGTCTGCCTGTTAACCCGACGGTTTATGGGTTCGATTTCCACTCGGGGAAGATGGATTTTTTTATTTCCTATTTCTTCGCTCTAGAAACTAGGCACAGCGCGGCGTTGAGTTCCGCCAGTCGACGCGCAATGCTTCGTAAAAGGCGGAAAGTGGGGACGGAGAAAGCAGGAACTAAGAAACGGAGTGTCTTAACACTAGGTTCATATGGTTCCTGAAATCCCCTCTGCCTACCTTGCAATATATGGGATAAAGCGTGAAGCTAAAAAAATCTACCAGTATTGATGTCTTTAAATGTTAACATGAATTAGTTGCCATTCAATAATATTTATAATTGCCATTATAATAACAAACCATTTGAATATAAACATTACGCTTATGTTACACACGGATCTGAGTCAGTAAAATTCTTTTTTTTTCCTGCATATTAAATAGCTTGGCATATTAAACCTAGTGTCAAAATAATTTGTTTATGAAATACCTTTCAATTTTCTCTTCTTTTCAGAGTGAATTCTTGCCAGAGTGATGAAAATAGTCAAAAATCTTAGAGTAACTAGTTCTAGAGTATGAATCGAACAAGTAACGTACTAACAGTAAGATGCAGCGACAACTATTTAGCAAAGCGGAAATTAAATATGGATTAGTGAGTGATTGATCACTATTTTTTGTATAAATTATCTCAAGTATAAAATTTATCGGAACTGAAGGCTGTAATATAAAATTTGAATTACCTTTTCTTGCCTCCCGTCGACATACCATAAGATATTGGCAGCCGGCATAGACGGCTTTGTTGTACAGTTTAGTAAAACATCTTCGCCCAGTTGTACGCTGCCCGGTACACCAGTTATGATGGGATCCTCTTTCATAGTTACTAAGGGAATAATGAAAAATTTTATATAATATATGTGTGTCGATAGTATGTCATAAATACTATGTAAATGAGATGATAGTATTATTATAATTATATTGACGCAACGTTTGATAGCAAAGAAAATAACTAAAACGCCGTTTTTTGATAAAAGAGAATTTCAAATTAGACTAAAATCTTAATATTGATTGAAAATATTTAGAATGAAAAAAAATCATATCGTTACGTATCATAAATTGAAATTGTTACATATATCATATATTTGTATTAGATAATAATAAATAAAATAAAATTATTTCACAAATTTCACTTTTTAGCTTTTACTGCGTACCTAAGCCCAATTTCACAATTTACACTGCTACAAGATGGTGTCAACCATCTAAATAAACACTAAACAAAATGGTTGCCAACTTACCGGCCACTGTTAAATACTTCGTCTGATTGACGACAGCGAACCTGGGACCTTCCGTCGATACTTCACAAGTGAAGGAAATCCTAGTGTTATAACGCTTAGGTAATATGACACTGATTGAGCAACTGTGTACATTGCAGAATCCTTTGGAGACACCACCTGCCGTCGTGTTGAATGTTCTTGTTGGGGGCTGTGTGATGAAAAAAAATTACATTAACGTTCTTTGTTTTTTACTAACTTTTTTAAACTTAGTGTTAAGACACTCGGTTCCCCGCTCTCCTCCTTTCAAGACATTGTATGGTAAATGCTTGAACCTAAAGCCATTTTTGTCTTTGTATATTTAAAGTAAATAATATCTGCTTATAATTTTCCAAGTGAAACGAGAACTGAGTGTTTTAACACTAGGTTCCCACTATAAACCTGTTTTCTACATAATATAGCAATTATTATACATATATATTATGTATTTTCATATAAAAATATATTTGTAAGCTATCCTTCTTCTCCGAGGCATTTTAACTGACTGAATCTGTACTGAAGTTATACATAGAATAGTAGGTACCAGCTAGGATGTCACAATCAAAATGAAAAAAAAAACGTGCTCAGATAATTTGAAGGTTGAAAATTGTGTTATGATAGAATGGTAAAAGTGATATATGAGGCGAAAGTGAATGGCTAGACAGTAACTATGACATATGACACAGAGACAGCTATGACTAGTTAGTGTCCTCAGTTGACTTTCGAAAAAGGCAGTGTTAATGTTTTTGAAGAAAGTTCATGTATGCTTATATGCACGAAGAGGTTAAAGCAACGTGTCGCCCCAATATATTTTTTTTATTTTATTGCATTGTTTTTTAGCTTCAAACTCTATCCCATTCACAGCAGAGTAGACAGAAAGAAGCGTAGACACAAAAGCTCTAGTGTGGCATTGCGTGTTGAGTGCCATATCTTAACACTACGATTTTGTCTTGTTGTTAGAATGAGGAAAATAAGAATAATACGACAGATGTACGTGTCAAAAAGTGGGGGGCGCATGTAATGGTATATAAAGCTTATTCGCGGTTTTTTGAGTTTTTGTAAACTGGGCAGTTTTCAGTGTTACATAAAGATGTAATAATTGAGGACCGTTGTGGCGCAGAGGCGTAAGCGTTTGCCTGTAAACGCGATGGTTTCTGGGTTCAATTCCCACTCGAGAAAGATGGATTTTTCTATTTCCATTTTCTTAGCTCTGGCAACTAGGCAAAACGCGGCGTTGAGTTCCGTCACTCAATACGCAATGCCTCGAAAAGGGCGGAAAGCGGGGACGGAAAAAAGCAGGAATTAAGCAACGGAGTGTCTTAACACTAGGTTCGTATGGTTCCTGCAGTTCCCTTTGCCTACCCTGTCATGTGCGGTATAAAGCGTGAAACTAAAAAAAAGATTTAACACTGAAAAGTGGGGCCTTACAACTCAAGAAAGCCTGATTTCATCAATATTATTATAAATTAGTATCTCGAAAAGTAAATTGGATCTCGAAAAGTCAGATTGCTGGAAAATGTAGCCGATGTATGTAGTGTTAAACAGTATAATTGTTTATTAAACAAATTTTATACGTTACCTATTGGATTTCCAGGTCATTTGGTATTTTTCTTCTTCTCATCTTTTAACAAAAAAAGCTTTCTAACATTACCATCCTAAAAAGTTTTAAGCTGATAAAACGAAGCGTATGTGCGTGGGAAACCCACTAGTTCTATATAAAAAAAGGATAGAAAAGTCAATTGCATATGTACATGTATGATAAAAAATACAGTTGACTGTGTCAATATATTAAAAATTAATTTTAGATAATAATCAGTCGACAATTATTCTTTCGGTATGTTTATTAGCTTATTTACGCGTAAAAATTTAAGTGAATAAGGTCAAGTTACTTCTATGACGATAAATTTTAAAAAAAAGCCAATGAATATTGTTATAGTAATATTAACAATAATTAAATTTTTAATGCTGTAAAGTTAATAATAGGTTTATTTACCTATAGTTGAGAAACAAAGAGAGAATAGCTTCAAGTTTACTTTATAGAGTGTTATTTGGTTCTTGAACTGTATCGACTACGATCGAAACTACTTGCTTAAAATGCATACAAATGTTAAATCATTTTATTTCGTTTAGCCTTACGCCTTATCCAGCCCATAGCAGGATAGGCAGAGGGAACCACAGGAACTGTGGGAACGTAGCATTAAGACACTGTTCCTCAATTACTCGCTTTTTTACCCAAATATATATATATATATATATATATATATATATATATATATATATATATATATATATATATATATATATATATATATATATATATATATATATATATATATATATATATATATATATATATATATATATATATATATATATATATATATATATATATATATATATATATATATATATATATATATATATATATATATATATATATATATAGACGAAAAAAAAGAAATAACCATTGTGTTATATAATAATTTGACAATAACATATTTTATATAGTATATACATAATATTATATATTGTTCCAAATCACAGATATGTAAATAATTTCATTTAAACACCACAGTATTCCAAATACATTGTACGCACAGTATAATATGTCGATACAAATTGCTATTATTCGTTTTATATAATTGCCCAAATATGCGTGTTATTGGCAAAAATGTATTCAATCTATATAACGTGTATATGGAATATAAATAAATATGATAATTTTCTATCTGTAACAGTTTTTTGTTTGAAGTTACTTTATTATAGTCTGTTTGTAACCACGATGGTGATGGGTTTGATTCCCGACTTTTTGATTTTGTTACTTTTAAAATATATACATTAGTATGTATCAAATTCTTACATAAAATTTTTATCATAAAGTTTTTTATGTTTTGATAGTATAATTACAAGATTTCTACTTAATTAAGATATGTACTTCGGTGGTACTGTATATGACGTTCAAAAAATGAATTTTGTAACGTATTACTCATAATAACATATAAAACTATTATTCTATCTGACTATCTCGTTAAGGATTAAATGTAAAACGTAGAAAAGAGCCTGTATGAAGAGGCTAATGACAGTGGACGAGGCGAAAGAGGTATGCAGGGACCGCAGAGTTTGGCGCTCTGTTCTCTATGACTACCTCGCTACGGATAGATCGTGAAGCTGTGTGTAAAAAATTAAATTGTGATAAAATGAAATATATTATTAAGTTAAATATTCTTCAACTAACTTGTTGCTCTGGCGTATATCTGAATATTTCATTATTGTCCCGGTACCACTTGACAGAGTGGAGAGCTGGGTCACCTTTCTCACTAACGTAGTGGCAGATGAGCTGGGCGTCGTGCCGCGGGTCACCGTACTGCGGCACTTCCAAGTAAGTTATGTTGTGTGCGATCGCTATCACTGTAAAAAAGAAAATAGCGTTTTATTTCTTTTTATATTTTTAGTAGATTTCTAACACTCAGTGGTTGTAGGTTCGGTTCTTTTGTTAGGTTTAAATGTACATGTTTATGTATATTTTTGGTCATATATAAATAGATATATAGATTCTTTATTTTTCAAGGTAAAGGAAAAAAATAGTTTTCCACTTGCTGGTTATTCTTTGAAAATTATGCAAACAATAATATCTAATGACGCACAAATATCGCAAGCGTTCATTAAATTATTAATTACGAAAACTGTTATTGTACTTATATATTATATAACAATACTTAAATTATATTTTAATTTTAGTTAGGCAGTTATAAAATTAGTTTAAAGATAGTCCGTTTTCTTGTATGTAGTCCAGCGCCAAAAAATAATACTTGTAGAACAAATATCAATTTATCAAAATATCAATAATAAGCGGCTCTCGGAGAAATTGTAATGAAATATTACAATTTCCGTTATCTTCGCTCTGAGCAAGGCAAATCCGGCGTTGAGTTCCAGCACTCAAAATTCAATGCCTCGAAATACAGCATGTGGGGAACATAGCGCCTTAACACAAGGTCCCCATGGCTCCTGTAGTACCCTCTGCCTACCTTGTTATTAGTGAGATAAAAGGTGAAGTTAGAAGACAATAAAAGTAATAAAATCAGGAACAACTATAAAAAATGTTAAAAAG
Organism: Dione vanillae; assembly: GCA_037178615.1. Taxonomy (NCBI): domain Eukaryota; kingdom Metazoa; phylum Arthropoda; class Insecta; order Lepidoptera; family Nymphalidae; genus Dione; species Dione vanillae. The sequence goes on from JAZFAU010000378.1 coordinate 178,419, forward strand.
TTGGAAAACATGTTGGAAAATTCATGTTGCACTAAGAAATTAGCGTAACCGCCCAAATTGCTTTCACGGATGAGCTCCACTCCATGCCTAGCCAAGACCGTTTGTATTCAACAGTTGTCAACATTCGTTTCGAACTAAAACACCGATTTTTGTTTTTCTATTCGAAAATTTAAATTGAACGATTCCGTTTGAATTTCGTACAATCTTTCGTATATGTATTTTAAACAAATGAATTATAAATTAGATATTTATATCACGTGTTAGTGATGTAATTTATACTATCATTAAAAAAAGAAAACATTTATATTTTTGTATGAACGTTTACCATTACAGATTTGTCGTTCCTTTTTTACAATATTCATTGTTATTACTGTATAATAACAGTGAATAAACAATAATAGATAATTGTAAAAATAACTGTGTTGATTTTACTAGGTTTTTTAAATCGATTCAGTATTTTTTGACTTACCGTTTGTTAACGGTAACGGTAATACCGTTCACAAGTATTTACAGAAATAAATTAATGAATATAGACATAACTTTTTTATCTATAGTATTTATAAAAAAAAATAAAAAATATAATAAAGCTATCCGAATATAGAGTAAGTAAAGTATGGAAAAAGCGTAATAACATGAACTTTCACACAAATCTGGAACACTAGGTATAGAAGATCCGAGCCATAACCTCTAGATTTTAAGATTGTCTCACTGCATTACAATGGCCTTAGTATAAACTACATGTTATATAACGCATAAAAAGCAGGCTAACCTAGAATTGAGACTTCGTTCCGTACTTTTCGCCCAATTTCCGTGTAAAGTGGCAAAATGTAAACCATTTTTTTAATACTCGAACGAACGAATAAAATCTATGATTTCCCCACTCCACTACATTCTTTACAGTTAAAAATAAGGTTTATCAAAGAAAAGAGTAGTACTACTATCACTCATAGAGTTTACTTAATTCAAAGAGCTTGTCAAAACTGGTAACCTTGTAAAAAATCTAACCTAATTATTCCGGCCATATTTTTATTTTAATCGTAATGTAGATTATTTTTTGTTTCTTCTCATAATGAAAGGTAAAAGCGTGGCGTTGAGTTCCGCCACAAATAATAGAGTGCCCCCATACGAGGTGTCTCTGACTACTTCTGCTATATATAGGGAGGGTACAGGATAGAGCTGAAAAAGAATTTAAACAACATTTCTACGTACGTAAATTTTCAAACTTTACTACCAACATATAAAATATAACATATTAATGAACCAACTTGAATTCGGCAACGAGTGTACGCTGCATGAAAAACATGAAAACTTTCTCGCGAAACTAATTTAATCATCGCATTCGAGTTATATAAAATCTGTAAACATATTAACATGTTTCCACAAACTACAAACTGTTTATGTAAACGTACTATTTCGTTGCAAACAATCGCCCCTAGTACTTGAGAGTTTTGCCGCAAACACTGTTCGGAATTTATAAGTAATAAGTGCATATTTTATAAAAAAATATGTTTTTTGACGTTTTAATGCATTATTTTAGATTCCTTTTTGTGTTGTTGTTGTATATCTCTTTGTTTTGTAACGAATATCTGGAAAAATCTTGGTTTATAGCCCTTTAGAGTTACGAGATACAACTGTTTATGCTTCATTCTTCCCGTAAAGTTCATGAAAACGTCGTGTAACCAACATCTATAGGCTCCTTCTCGTTGAATTGGAATTACACAATTCTGTAGGAAATTATTTGTTTTTTATACATTTCCCATTATATAACATGTCAGGTAGTAGAACTTTTAGTTTAACATAATATCTTTTTTGGTATTAGACGGTACCATATTAGGAACATTGGCAATTTCATCCTATACGGTATGGATAGTAGTCATTTATTTTGAACTCAAATAATTTAATTTGAAGCATTAATAACATAAATATTCTTTATTGCATTAAGAAAGTATTACAGACAGAAATACCATTAGCAAAGGAATTATCTCTATAAAAGATTTTTTCCAGCCAACTTGTGAAAGTGGATGAAAGCAGAATATACAAGAAGAGAACATGAACGGAATGACAGATCGACGATGGAAGGTTAGCTCGTAGTGATCCATGGTAGCCCTTCTTAGGGCTGCAACATTCCATCCACTACCAGCATCATACGGGCGCACAATGTTAGACCTTCCCACGTCACGTCACTTAGTTTTGGTTTTTTTATGCCGAAACCGAGGAAGGTTTTATATAATTGACAAAATGCAGTCGTCGTGTCTTTATATAAATGCAAAGGTCCACAAATAGACTATGTAAGCTACAGGGCTATCAGGTTAATTAGTTTAGGAAAAGTATACGCAAACATTTTTGGCTTAGTTGTGTGAGAAAATTAATGAGCGAATCTCTTTATAGAAATTACGTCCTTTGTTTCGCTTTCAATTGGGTGTCAAACAGGATTGTGCCAAGTCATCTGGTTATTCGATTTGTATTTGCATAGCTCCAAGGAGTGATAGAAAGAAACATGGGAGTGAAACATGAGGAGAGATGATACGAAAATTACGAAATGGATGTGCGAAAGCGTATTCCTGCATGTAACAGAATAAACGGTGTCTTAGCTGCATATTTGTCTATACACAATGCAGTTCTGACTTCTGATGTTGACGGTGGTATTTAGTAGTGAAACGTGGGCATTGCAAAAGAAGAATGAAAGAAAGGTGAGTGTTGTGGACATGCGACCTCTTTGGAAAGTATGCGAAGTCAGTTTAGCTAAATGATAGGTACCAGCGTAAATGTCACAGGGAGTATGAAGAAAAGATTGCTTGGACACGTCGATAGAACGGTTAATAAAAAATGCTAAGAGTATAGAAAAATGAGTGGTAAAAGAGGTAAGGGGAGACCTCGGTCAATTTCCAAGAACACAGTGTCAAAAATACTGGGGGAAGATCATGTAAAAAGCATGGCAAAGTATATATAAATATTTTTATGATTTTTAAAGTGTTAATCCACACTGTTCTCAGTGATGAGGTCGTCTGCACGGTTCGCAGGAGGGCGCGGGTTCGAGTCCCGCTGCGTTCAAATTTTATATGTTTTCTTTAAGTATATATAAATAGGTTAATAATTGTGGACGAGGCGAAATATGTCCGTTCTATCTGATTACCACGCTACAATTAAAGCGTTAAGCTAATTTAAGTTATTTTAAATAAAAGTTTTTAAGAAAGTTAATTCTGAATCAAGTTTTAATAAAAATAACATGTAAACTTAGTAAAACACACAGACATACTTTACTTTAAAAAATGCATTTTTACACATGTCAGAGTAAGTGACAATTCGTCTCATTACGTAAACTTCCAGAGCAAAGAAATAAAAATATTTTAAGCATAATCATTGCCTCAGAGCCAGTATTAGAACACACAACCCACAACATAAGTAAAACTGGAGATACAAAGAAATATAATAAAAAATACCGTGATATGACTCACATTGATAGAATTGTCAAGCAAAATTATCAATATCAATATTTTTAATAATGAATTTCAAAAACCTACATCTTTATAAGGGCTCTTTTACAGTATTATATATGAATATTTTATTTACTTCACATTTTGTAAAAGATATATATCTCTTACAATGTGTATATCAGTCCGAATCACTGAGCTTGTTTTCTTATTCTATTATTATATATATTTTTAGGATCATTGTGGCGTAGAGACATAGCGTCTGCCTGTAAACGCGACGATTTTGATAGATTTTTTTATTTATATTATTTCTTCGCTCTTGCAACTAGGCAAAGCGCTGCGGTGAGTTCCGCCACTCAACACACTGCCTCAAAAAGAGGCAGAAAACGGGGAACGGAGTGTCTTACCACTAGGTTTTCCTATGGTTCTTGTGATATACTCTGCCTACCCTACTATGTGCGTGATACAGCGTGAAGACAAAAAATATATATACTTATGTATTTGTTGATTATAACATATTCTGTTTAATAATTGTTCAGCATATTTGAACTTTTAATCTTTTGTACATTTGAATTTTTAGATAACTGAAGTATTTATCAGCAAGAGTTTTAAGAGACACGTATCTTTATTAAACAGATAGAGAGTGTCTAGAGAAAGTCTAGTGTCTATGCAAAAATTTTAAATACAACGCAAGTTTTAAAAAAGCCTATCAAATTACCAATAACAAGTATAATAAACATTTTTTCTATATAAAAGTCTAAAGTGTATGTAGCTTTATACATTTTGTATGATCCAATAAACGTTAAAAGCAACAAGAGGAAATCGGCCAAATGCTTCAGAATATAATATTATACAAGTACAAACGGTGTAACGCTATCAAAGTAATAAATAATATTTTAAATGGATACTAAGAAGCGGAGTGTCTTAACACTACGTTTGTATGGTTCCTGCCTACCCTGCCGTGTGCGGGATAGAGCGTGAAGCTATATATATATACACACATATATATATATATATATATATATATATATATATATATATATATATATATATATATATATATATATATATATATATATATATATATATATATATATATATATATATATATATATATATATATATAGCTTGGTTGGAATGGTTTTAGATGTCTACAAGAGGCATAACGTGTATGAAACAAAGTCTTCGTTCATCATAGTCTTCGTTCTTTTATATTGATGAAGCGTCGAGTTTCTTCACTCGCACTAGCACATGCAATAAACATACCAATAAAGACATGCAACATTTGGTGGAAAGCGGAGAGTCTTTATGAATTTCGGATAAAGAGTAAAAAAAATTAAAAGACTTTAGAATTATTTAGTTCATTATTTTATTGAAATTTATAATAATATAAACTTTTTAAACAATTAGATAACCAGAGAAATATGTACAAAAAACAATTCATTATTTTTATAAATATTTTACTTAGCATATGTTTAAATTTAGTAAGTATATATAAGTGTGCTTACACATTTCACACCTGAAAAATATAATACCTTCTCGAACAGCTAATTTATAATACATATAACATATATGTATACATAAATTTAATATGTAAATATTAATAGTGCCATATCACAGGATTACTACGATCTTAACTTGTTAATGACATGTTAGTCCCAAAGGACAAGACTATCAGTCCTATCTAAATTACATAGATTAATTTATATATACATTATTATATATACATTAATAATTTATAACTATTATACATTATTATATAGACATTATTGCAAAGCGCGGCGTTGAGTTCCGCCACTCAACACGCAATGCCTCGAAAAAAGGCGGAAAGCGGGGACGGAGAAAGCAGGGACTAAGCAACAGAGTGTCTTAACACTAGGTTTCTACGGTCCCTGCAGTTCCCTCTGCCTATCCTGCCTTGTGCGGGATAAAGCATGAAGCTTAAAAAAAAAGGAAATAATAACATGCGAATGTGAAGGAAATTTGTCTTGATATAAAATAATTGTTTAATGTCATTTATGGAGCATCTGCAGAGGTGGGAAGTTAATTCAATAATTTTAAAAACTAAAAATATATAATACTAAAAAAGTTTTGTTAAACTTTTTAATTTAACCATATTTTTTGTTGAGAAGAGCAACTCGGTTTTGCTATTTGTCTTGCCTAAGGAAAGAAAAAATCATTGCCTCACGTGAAGATTGAACTTATGACAACTTCGCTTTATTGTGCTACAACGATCGCTAATATGTTGTGTCTTTTAGCTTTATGCTTTATCCCACTTATAAGCAGGAAGAAATACAAGAACCTTGAGAACCTAGTGTTAAGATACTCCATCTACTGCTTCACGCCTTTTCAAATACACATTAAGTGTTGAGTGGCGTAGTAAAATAAAAAATGAACAAAATTCATCTTTTCAAGTGGGAATTGAACCCACTGACCGTTACTGACTGTTTACAGGCAGGCGCCACATCGGTCCTCTAATATAAAAATATTAAATATAAATTGCCACTTCCGGGCACTGCGTTTTCGTCTTTTGATGGAAGATAATATTTCAACGTGGATCCTAAGGGAAATAAGGTGCTTAATCGTGCTTAATGTAAAATATTTTTTTCCTTTCTTATTAATAGAAGGTGAAATAAAAAGGAATTTGTATGAATATTTCTCAATTTTTGAAATTTTTAATATGGTACAGTAGTAAAAGTATGTAGCTGGTTCTTTTTTTTTTGTTGCTAGTAGACTAATTTTTATAATAATGTTCATATGATATATAATGCTCACAAGTTATTTTCTTATCCGCCTAATATTCAAAATATTGTTTGATAGAAGTGGAACTTAACGCCGCGCATTATATACCAGATCAATATATGACTCTGCCCACTATTCACTAGACTAAGCGTGGCGACATACTATGTATAAAAAATTGGAAAAAGAGGAAATGTGTAAATCAAGATCCCTAAATACGAGATCCCCTCTGCCTACTATTCTATGAGCGTAAAATAATGTAAACCTAAAATAAAGAAAATTTGTAGATATATCTAAGAACCACAATTAACAAAATAAATCAATTAAGAAACTTAGGTCTAATTAAACACGAGAATCTTTGTTCAAATATTACCATTTTCAAACGTATACATAATTACCGTAATGAAAGCGTAGGATGAGACCAAAAACCTCGTTTAAGAAAAAATATCTCGATTTTCCTGAAGAAAAATTACTTTATTGTATAACTTTTACAAAATTAGTTCCATTCATTGATTATATAGTAGTAGGCAATCTGCTTTGTAATATAAGTTAGATTGGAGTAAATTTACTGGTAATATATATTTTTTAACTTCACGTTTTATGTGCAATCACATACCAGGGTAGGCCAAGGGAATCGAAGGAAAAATGCTACGTGCTTTGCCTCGTTGCCAGGGCGAAGAAAAAGAAATTGAGAAAATCCATCTTCTTCAAGTGAGAAAACCACAAACTGTCGCGCTTAAAGGCAGACTCTACACCTGTTCGCCACGATGGTCTTCTATTTTTTATTTAATAAAAGCCCTTTATTCAGAACTGCTTACAAACTAATACAGTGATAAGTTAGACTACAGTTGTACTAAATATTTTTTTTTTTTTTTTTTTACTAAATTAAATTAGTTTAAAAATAAAACTTAATGTTTATCATTTACTTCTAGCCTATTATTTGTTTCTTATTTATTTTCTGCAGATCCGTTTGCCAGTCGGCAAAGGCCTCCTCCAACCTCTTCCATTCTTGTCTCTCTTGGGCCACTCTGTTCCATGTTGCTCCAGCAACTAACCTTATGTCATCGTCCCATCTCTTCTGTGGCCTGCCTTTCTTTCTTTTTCCCTCTCTCGGATACCATCTTGTGACTATTTTGCTCCATTTATCGTCTCCTCTTATCATGTGTCCTGCCCATCTCCATTTGAGTCTTCTGATTTTGTGTATAATATCTATTACTTTTGTTTTACTTCTTATCTTATAATGTTTAATTCTATTTGTTTTCTTAATATTTAACATACTCCTCTCCATTGCGTGTTGGCATATTCTTAGTTTGTTTATTGTGTTTTGCGTTAATATCCATGTTTGGCTGCCATACATGAGAACTGGTAAAATGCTAGAATTGTATAGTTTGCTTTTTAGTTTTATATGGAGCTTTTCATCTTTCATAACCTCTTTTAGTCCCCAGTACTTCCTCCAGCTATTAACTATTCTTCTTTCTACTTCTTTACTTATGGAATTTTGCTGTGTTATTAGCTGACCTAAGTATATATATTCGTCAGTATATTCAATGACTGAACTTCCTAGGTGTATTGATTTTCTTTCTCCATTTGTCATAATTCTAGTTTTTTCAGGGTTAAGTGCAAGTCCAACTTTCCCGCTTTCCTTTGCCAATTCTCCTATCATTCCGGTTAGTTCTTCGGATGTTTTGGCGAACAGCACTATGTCGTCTGCGAACCTCAGATGTGTTAGCCATTTACCGTCCACCTTGATTCCTACATTTCCCCAGTTGATGCCTCTGAAAACCGATTCTAGTACTGCTAAGAATAATTTCGGAGAAAGTGGGACGCCCTGTCTAACGCCTTTTGCTATTCTAAATAGTTCACCCTTCTTTTCTACTTGAATTCTCACTGTACTACTACTGTATACATTTTTGATCAGGCGTATATATTTGTAGTCAATTCCTTGTTCCACTAGAGCTTCCCATACTTTTCCATGAAGCAGTGAGTCAAATGCTTTGCTGTAATCAACGAACGCTATATAATATGTGAGCTGGTATTCATTATATTTCTCTAGAATTTGTCGTACTACATGGATATGGTCTATCACTGAATAGTTTTTTCGGAACCCTGCCTGTTCAATGGGTTGTTGGTAGTCTAATAATGTTTCAATTCTTTTTAGTATAATTTTAGCGAATATCTTGTATATATTAGACATAAGGCTAATTGGACGGTAGTTCTCAATTTTGTTTTTATCCCCTTTCTTATAAAGTAAGATGATGTTGGATTCTGTCCATTGTTGTGGGATAGTTTCTGAGATTAGGACATCATTGAACATAGATGTGAGGACAGGTGCTACAGATTCTTTACATTGCCTCAGAATTTCATTATTTATACTACCTGGTCCTGGGGCTTTGTCTTCTTTTTTATTTACATATAATATATAATTTTTGAGTTCTATTTTGACTTGTAATGTAAAGCTTATTTAGATTATTAGAAGAGAAGAATATCCTTGGAATTGGATGAAATAACCGTGACCCTGCGTTTTGTAGGAAGAGACTTGCGACCCAAATGTAGGCTTAAAGGGGCCCCGTTAAAATGCTTTAACGCTCACCTCCAATGTTCAAGCTACTCCTACTACCATATAATATTAAAAATAATAAAATAGTTGTATTAAGTTGTTTCTTATTGCTTATCGGGTATTGTTTTCTAGTATATATTGTGAATGTTCAATGGTAATTGTATTGGTCTAAGCAAATTGGTTCTAGAATAACATCTTTAAATATTAAAATGTTCCATCAACCATAATTTTATTACAATACAAATTAAAATATTGAAAATTAATATCAATTAACTATATGAAATGAAATTAATCTGATAACGGAATCGACGTGAATCATTTTACTCGGAGCTTTACCACTCATTACTAAGGCTTTATGTTAACGTGATTTGTGTTTATTATTAACTATTATTAAGATAATTCATTTAAATAGTGTATCAATAAGAACCTGCACTCATAGATGTTAACTAGTGTTTAATTAATATCTAATAGGCACAAAGATTTATATAATCTTTTGAAACTGCGTATAATTAAACAATGCAATAGACAGTGTGTGTTCATAGTGTTCCAAATTCTTATTTTAAGATATACACACATACATATCTTCATATATCTCATATCTCTTCTTTACGGATTCGGTCAGCTCAGCTGACTCCGCAAATCCTTTGGCAAGATCGCATCTCCACAACATTTCTCTTTCTCTTAATACGTCTTTTCATATTCCTTTCGTTTCTTCCAACGATACTTAATACACTTGCAACTCAGTTGTTCTTGTGATGTGAATTACAAAAGTTTTGCATTGTCTTGTCCTGTCAAAAACCAGAACTTTTGCCTTACTTGCATTCAGGCTTAGACTATTAGTTTTGCACCCGTATTTCGTAATGGTGACCAATTCCTGCAACTTACATTCTGATGATGCAAGCACTGCATCGTCTGCGTACAATAAGCCATTTATCTTCAAGTCACCCACATTCATACTCATGTCACTTTCTTTCCCGGTTTGACAGCCGATGGGATGCCAAACCAAGGTGACATGTCGGCTCCTACTCGCACACAGCCTGAATGATCCCTAGACTTTACAGTCTGCAGTAAAGATTCAGTTCCTAAGGTTCTACTAACATACTTTAACATTCAAACTTCGAGATAGAGAACCTTAATATAATTAACTCGTTTAATCTATCAATAATGTAGTTTTTTACTGGGCAATGTAGGTTTAATTATCACTTAGATGTAATATCATTTTACTAGGAAGTGACTTACAAACAAATATTCTTTGCTTGTCCAGTAAAAAACATTGGGCTCCTTCATTTAAACAGTTCTCGTCTTATATTCAAGCATTCACAAATAAAAAAAAGCATATAAGCCCAATCACGAATAAATGGCTGTCTTCTTAAAAAGTAAATGAGATAGCAATTCAATCTGATTTCGATCCGACGTCGCAGCATCCAAAGAAATTGAAAAAACCGTTTTTAGCTACGTCTAACACAAACTATTCAATTAAATCGATTGTTATCTGCCTTAACGAAACTTTTGTATTAAGATTGTTGACATGGAGATTACCCAAGAGGTTATTAAAAAAAAAGATTTTCGTAGGGCAGTCGTAGCTAACTCGTAGCAGTAAGTTTTGATTAAAACTCCACTTCGTAGAACATAAATTGCAGATATTTTACAGTCTGGTTAGTTTTTTGGTTTTGTTACTGAGTAGGCTTTATTTAAACATCCAAAAAATAGAAAATGCATATAGTGTGGAAACAATAATAATTATTTTTTATTGTAATAATTACAGAAAAGAATAGTTTTTGTTTCATTTTCTTCAGTTTAACAACAAAGACCAGTGTTCAGTTGTGCCACTCTACATCTACTCTACATCTCTACATATATACATATATGAATAAAATGAACAGAAAAATTATAAGATGTTTTGTCATATGCATAACAATATAAAATACCAATGACTAAAAATTCTAAAACAGAACTAGTATTACGACAAACAATGTCGTTCAAAAATATTAATTTTGAAACTAATCTTGATTTTATAACAACGTATATACGTATATATGTATGTGTATATCTTCTTTTGTCAGTTACAGGCATCCATTTCAAGCTGTGCAGACCTGTCACTGACAGATAGAGGGATGACTGAACCAAGCGCTGACATTTTTGATAGTTACCTTTGGCATTTAATAAAAAATAGGAACAAGGTTGTCTCAAGCAAACGTTAATTATACTGTGAAAAAAAATATTTAATATATATTGTAACAGTATTGTATTGTGTTTCAGAATACAGTATAACCAAGTAAGGGGAATATATATATATATATATATATATATATATATATATATATATATATATATATATATATATATATATATATATATATATATATATATATATATATATATATATATATATATATATATATATATATATATATATATATATATATATATATATATATATATATATGTTTTTAGAAAACGTATATAAATTTGTATCGGAATGATTTAAGGAGATGTTAAAGTTTTTATACGTCTGTACGTTCAGTTCTGTTTACGTATTCCGTAGCCTACGATGCGGTTTATATATATATATATATATATATATATATATATATATATATATATATATATATATATATATATATATATATATATATATATATATATATATATATATATATATATATATATATATATATATATATATATATATATATATATATATATATATATATATATATATATATATATATATATATATATATATATATATATATATATAAACGTATAGACTTGTGTAATTCGCTTATCATAGCCTTAGTTCTAAGTAATATTAAATATTAAAAAAAAATGTAAAGATTATTATAGATGTTCATTATGATAAATATTAATTCTATGTATTAATATAATCAATATTTGTAATAAGAACATATAGTGTAAGTTAAAAAAGGGTACAGACCAAGTGTCTGTAGAGCTAATTATTTTGAAATAAAAAAAAAAAAAATATATATATATATATATATATATATATATATATATATATATATATATATATATATATATATATATATATATATATATATATATATATATATATATATATATATAATATATATATATATATATATATATATATATATATATATATATATATATATATATATATATATATATATATATATATATATATATTTTATTTCAAAATAATTAGCTCTACAGACACTTGGTCCGTACCCTTTTTTAACTTACACTATATGTTCTTATTACAAATATTGATTATATTAATACATAGAATTAATATTTATCATAATGAACATCTATAATAATCTTTACATTTTTTTTAATATTTAATATTACTTAGAACTAAGGCTATGATAAGCGAATTACACAAGTCTATACGTTTATATATATATATATATATATATATATATATATATATATATATATATATATATATATATATATATATATATATATATATATATATATATATATATATATATATATATATATATATATATATATATATATATATATATATATATATATATATATATATATATATATATATATATATATATATATATATATACATATATTATATACTGTAGGTAATTTAGAAAAACTTTAAAACTGTCATGAGGCAGCAACACATCATGTGACTATAAAAATTACGAAATGACTAAACGATGACACTTAAAGAAAAAATATTTTTATCATTTTGTATCCATAATAAGTTCTATTCATATATGAGAAAATTAAATGCGGCATTAGGTTCCGCTACTCAATAATGTCTTTTAATGGCAGTAAACTAGAAAATACAAAATTTTGTATCTATTTTTAAATAAAAAAAATAAAATAAAGATAAAGCTCCTATCCACGTTTAACATAACAAACTTGTAGTGAGCTTTCAATAACAACCGAATATTAAGAAAAATACCCCACTGTAATATTTATAACGGTTCAATTCTGAAAACCACTCTACATCTAACTCACTTCGTTAATCAAATGGTCGTTTTAATCCCGGATTACAAGATAAAGCTACACCCCAGAGCTTTGCATACCAAACACTGTAGTGCAAGCTCAGTAACTAAACTTCTTAAGATTTTGAATTGTATTATAAAATGCTAAGTAATACTTTAGGTAAGGAAAAGAAAGGTGAAAAAAATATGTTTATTATAAATGTTTTTAGAAAACGTATATAAATTTGTATCGGAATGATTTAAGGAGATGTTAAAGTTTTTATACGTCTGTACGTTCAGTTCTGTTTACGTATTCCGTAGCCTACGATGCGGTTTATATATATATATATATATATATATATATATATATATATATATATATATATATATATATATATATATATATATATATATATATATATATATATATATATATATATATATATATATATATATATATATATATAGAGCATACATTAAGCACAAACATAAGTTATAAACAAATGACTAAGATAAGAAGCGAGAACCTTGTATCACATTTATAACAATAATGTTAGATATTAATTAAACTCAAGTTAGCCGTATTGCTAATGTGCGGTCCGCTAGAATCCCAGAGCAAGTTAATCATGCTTTTCATAATATTATATAATTATATATAAAACGTACAGCTTTTGTTGATAAATTGTTAATGATACTTGAAAATGTTATTTTTATATTGAAATTGTTTTTTAAGTGTACATATAAAAATTTTTAGTTTTAAATCTAGATATAATCTTTTATTATGAAATTTAAATATGTTAATTCTATTATTATAAGAAATATGTATGAAGCAAAAGCGAATACTAAGAGAGGTAATATGAGACCAATAGTGACAAGGTATTTATGGACAGGTTAGCGAGGCGAAAGAGGTATGCAGGACCACAGTGTTTGCCACTCCGTTCGCTCTCATTCAAAACGTGAAGATTCAAATTAGATTAAATTTATAGTTTCTTATAAACTTTTTTTTTTTATTATTATTACTTTTTTGATTTTTTGAAATAAAAATTTATAATATTTTAAATTCGGCCTACAGAATAATGCAAAATTGACGTTATGACTTAAGTTTTCGTATCGCAAATATTAAGTTTTATTATTTATTTTTGTGTACTGAAAACTTGCTAATTAACAAATATAGAATATACTGTTTTATTATCGTATTACATATTTTAAAACTGCTCAAGTCAACTGTATCCAAAGTTAAGCAACCATCATCATCATCAGAACAACGTCTGATTGTAAAACGAGACAGTTGTGAGCTCGATTCTAATTCGAAGAAATGAACGGTTTGCATATTTACTATCTTTGTTCTATTATTAATGTGTATACACTTTAAGTAACTAACTGAAAACTACTAGATCAATCTTAACGTAATTTGAAACTTAAATCCTAAGAAATAACAGGTAATTTGTTATTGTAAAAATAAGGGAAAAGGGGGTCAAATGTACCCATATACCTCAAAATTATTTAAAAAATTAATATCCATCTGTGTGAATCTGAGACAGTCTACTTCTTTAAGTATATAATATATTGGTCTGTTTCTCTTGTTTTGTCCTTGTCGAACTCGTCAAGTAAGTTATTGGAATATTCCTCATCGTATAGACTGTATTCCATTCAATTAGCATTTGATGATCAAGTTTGAAGTACAAACTACTCAATGAACTTATTCAACATATCAAACTTATTATATGCAAATTATGTAAGTTTATACTAATGTTATTAAGATTAATATCTAAATTGTAAAACAAAGAAAAACAAAGTGTCAAAACACTCTGCTTTCTAATTTTCCCAATTTTAAATTAGCTATTCGCTTCCTATATGAAATTTCCAAAACAATCTCTTCATACAAACACAATAATTAAAACATTTTCAACATTTAAAACATTATTATTATTTTAACATGCTCTTTAAGACGAAGAAGTCAAAGAAAAATATTTTCCTGCAAGTCCCTTTGGGAATTAATTCGGATAGAAATTCTGTGTTCGCATTTGTTACAATTTGTTTCGTTTATTTTCCTCGGACTCTAGCTTTCATCTTGAGAAAATGAATATTTTGCGAAAGTCATATTAAATTTTCATATCGAATGTTATTTTTATGGTAATTTAGAAAGCAAAAATCATATATTCTAATCGAGTTTGTGAGTGTGAAACAAAACATACATCTCTTTCACTCAAGCGTTTCACTTACTCATAACGATATTAAGATATTCCAGTAATCTCATACTTTGAGATTTAGTTCATTAAAGGGCTACAGTGAATGCATCGTGTTGTTTCAAAAACACAACAAAAACAATGTAACATAAATATATTTTATATAATATAAAAATAGGTTCTATAAATATATTTTTTTATTTTAATTATGATTTTACATTTGTCATATCGGTATTTCTAATGATTCCTCACATCACTGTAATACGATCATGAGCTCAAACTAACAGCTTTAGTTAACATACACTATGTCAGCGATTCATTTAATAAAGCCTTCTACGCGTCAACCGGTTCATAGCAGCTTTCCGAAAACCTTTCCGTCCGAGCGGCCTGTGATTCCTTTGATATGTGCCCTTGTGCCAATTCTGTTTTAGTACGGATGTCCTCAATTGTAATCTTATCATCATTTTCACGTTTTCTCTTTATCCTTCTGATAATATATAGGTAGGGTGAGAGCACTTACTGGTAAATTTATTAATTGTAGACAAACAATTAAAAAATCGCAAAGTATTTAAAAAATATTGTATTCTCTGAAGCCAAACGTGTATAAAATATTTAAGAATTTTAATAAAAAGCACATGGCTTAGTGGTTTGAACGCTTGGAAAAATTCCATAAGATGCGGTTTCAAATCCCGTTTTGTTCAAGTGCTTATCATAACTGTGAATTCCTTATCCAATCTACGCTAATTGAATTGATTATATTTACACTATCTTAATTTCTTCGCCAAGTAATTTCTTTTTTACGCCTTTAAGTCAGAAGATACTCAACACACAATATCTCAAATTCAGCAAAAAAAAGTGTTTGTTTTGAACTCTTGACACTAAATTTGTCATGATGTTTTCAAATTCTTATCTTTTCTAACATTGCTTGTGATTTTATAAATATCAATGCTTCACCTCGAATCCGAACTTACTATTAACTTCAAATACGCAAGTGCCTAAGAAAAGCACTTTGATATCGAGTTTATAGATTTTGTTTCTTCTTTTAACTAGCTCGTATAGTACAATTACAGAACGCTGGAACTAAGGTACGATAACATCTAATGGACAAAAGCTTTAAGACGTAAATAAAATAGAGTGGCTTAGTACGTACGTATATTTTACGTTTATACTTTCGTTTAGTCACCACTCAAAATGGTACAACTACTATAAATGATGATCCTTTTCCATACAAAAATAATATATATTTGGGATATAATTTTTGTTTTAAGTTGAAAAAATATGATATAATTTTATTTTGCTGTTAATTATTACCTGTTATCCAATCACGTCATAACAAGTAAATTAAAAATATTAATTATTAAAAAAAAACAAAAATGTTTCCATATATATATAGAAAAATAATATTTTCAGGAGACTGGTGAAATAATAAATTATATACAAGTCCAAATACTCTACTAGTAGTATTTATTTGACCCAAAAATGGAAAACTCAGACTCGTAACCTGAAAATAAATATTTATAAATAAAATATTTTAAAAAGCTTTTGGTTGCGGGTTCAATTCTCACTTCCTCCCCCCAAGCAAAAATATATAACAACAATAGCACGTAATGTTATCAACCCAATTTTACATAAAATAAGATACAAAGCGTTTTAACAATATTTCCTCGGCCCACTCTACAATATGCGGGATATACTGTGAAGCGTGATAAAATATTCCTAATGTTAGTAAAAATCTATTAAAATAAAGAAGAGGGGAAATGGAGAACGGAGTGATTTAACACAATGTTTTGTATATCTACGGCTTCCCACTTTCTACCCTGCTATATGCCTAAAATTTAATAAACGGAGTATCTAAACACAACTTCCTTCTCCCCACGGTTCCCTATATCTACTCTGTCATGTGCCGAAACATAAAAACCCACCAAGATATTTGCCGATGTATAAAACAAAATGTTCTGAATATGTCGTAACGAAATATCTAGCTCTGGAAATCCGATAAGAGTGACCTTTTGAAGCACAATTGGCTTTTAGCCTCAGCCGTGAGTAGAATAAGTAAGAGAGTAATAGTTTGGAGAAAAGTTCCTCGGAATAATTTATATGGATTTGATTTCGTTTTATTTACTTAGTTTGAAGTAAACACATTTGGCTTTAGAGTGTGAATTAACTAAAATATTAGATCTTCCAACAATTTGGTCACATTAGCTAAAAAAAACTAGTATTTTTTATTTATAAGCAAATTTTTCGTATTGTTTCTAAATATGAGTTTAATAAAATATTTATTAAATTCAAATTATTCCTTACATTTAAATTTAAATAAAAGAATTTTGTTTGATCTTTTGACTTGACAGTTTCGATCTTAAGAACTACTGGCTCAGGTCGAAATAATATTTTTATTTCGAATTATTAGTTTATTGGGAAATCCGCTAATAATTCAAATATTTTATAAAAAAGTTACGATGTAACTTATAATACTTGTCGTTAGAATTATTTAAAGAATATAATATAACACCTGTGGTTAAAAGGGCCAGGCTCGAACAAGATAATTACCACGCTCTCACAGAACATCGTGAAATAGCAGCATGTTAAGGCTGCTGTGTTTTGTCAGGTAAGTGAGAGTTCCGGAAGCCCATAAAGGGGAGGGTTATTCGGGGATTTAGTTGGCAATGCATTCACATTCTCTTAGGTTGTAGATGTTAAGGGCGAAGGTGTCCACTTACCATCAGGTGGCCACGTGATGGTAAGTGGACACCTTCGCCCTTATTATCCTGCTCGTTTGCCAGCTTATAATATAAAAAAAATATAAAATATGTGAGGACCGTTGTGGCGCAGGAGTACAGCGCCTGCCAACAAACGTGACAGTTTGTGGATATTTTTCCACTCGGAGACATTATTTTCCTTTCTTCACGTATCGAACAAGACGGAGCGCAGCATTAAGTAATGTCACTCAACACGCAATATATTTAAAATTGAAAAGTTCATCAAGTTCCCAAGGTTCCTTCTGCCTAGCCTGCTTACTTAAGCTCGAGTAAGTACTAAAACAGGATATATGATGACAAAACATAGTAGACAGACAGTATTATGTCTCAAGATCGAGCAAGCGATATTTAAACACTTTTAAGTAGAAAAATATTTAAAAAGGTAATTATTTTAGCCGTTATCTCAAAAACAAGAATCCCTACTAAAGAAGCAAAAAAAATTATAAAAGACACTAGATATAATTTATCGAATATTCTATTTTTCAAATTTGACACTACGGCATGTGGTTGTTGCTGTCTCTCTTCTCTATAGACGATCGCAAGACAAAACATATATATGTACATACTATATACCTATATAAGATATATATATATTTATACATTGGGGACATACATAATATTGAGGATGGTCATGGCGCAGAAGGGCATCTGCTTATAAACGCGATGGTTTGTGGGTGCAATTTCCACTCGGGTAAGATGGATTATTTTATTTGATTTTCTTCGCTAGCTTCTAACAAGGCAAAGCGCGTTGTTGTTGTTAAGTTCCGTCACATAAGAAAAAAATGGCTCCAAAAGGAAGAAAATGGGAAACAAAGTGTCTTAACACTACCACGAATTTAATACAAACGTGCAAAAGTATTCTTTAACCCGGCTATATGCGAGAATTTCGTGAATCTAAAGATAAAATACGTAAAACAAAAGCGTATTCATCGTAACGACTATAACAAAATGTTCAATCATCAAAAGCATAAAGTTGGTAATCAAATGTAACTGTAACCCAGTTCCCAAAGCCATATCGTCTCAACCAATTTCCAAGACGATTTCATCCTGGCGCCGATTCAAAGAAATTTCCTTCACAATTTGTTATACAAAATAATTAATAGCTCATCGAGTATTGTTATAATAAATGGTATTTTTTTACCTATTAGTTGGATTCGAGAACACGAGGACCACCTTAATGTTATCAGATTTTGACTGTAAATTTTAAGTTATATATATATATATATATATATATATATATATATATATATATATATATATATATATATATATATATATATATATATATATATATATATATATATATATATATATATATATATATATATATATATATATATATATAACTTAAAATTTACAGTATATATATATATATATATATATATATATATATATATATATATATATATATATATATATATATATATATATATATATATATATATATATATATATATATATATATATATATAATTTTCACCTGTACCTCGAAAGTTTTGTTTCCATTACCAAGTAAAACTACCCTATAAAGTTGTTGAATATCTTCGATATCGGAGTCGAACGTTATAAATTTAAAAGTAAGCGGCGAACATTCACGTAGCACAATTTGCGTTACCATAACTTATAAGGAAATGATTGTTATTTTATTTTTATTATTGATACTCCCTAGCTTCTAAAGGTTCTTACAAAATGTTCAAGTAAATAATATAGTATGAAAATAACCGTTCAATGATAATAAACAAAAATGAAATAAGTTGTTAATATTTTTATTTAATTGAATTTAAAGCCTTAGGATTAGTATCAGCAGTTGCTTATAAAGCCTTAGATAGGAAATATGTTCGTATTCTGGCAGATAAGTAACAAATTTTGGTTTCGCAGGTCCCAGATAGTTGGTAAATACATATCCAGTGGATAAAAATCTGCTTAAAATATCAGCATTTACTACCAACTTACTATCTAAAATTTTATCCGTAATCGGTGAAATTGATCCTTAATGTTTCAGTACTAGTTTCATTAAGACAGAAAAAGAAATGAAACACCTAGTGAAAGAGTGTAATAACACTAGGTTACTACAGGTTTAATACGAAAATGTAGATAATTTAATATTGATATGTACATGAAGATCCATGTATTAAGATGGATCTTGGAAGATATTTTAGAATATACCAGATCCATGGCTACGTTTCAAAAAGCTTTTCAAGAAACAATACAACGCCTAAAACAATAATAGTATTAGATTATTTACTTAATTTCTTTATTTACTTAAAAAATATAGTAAAATCTTTCGTAGTACAGAAACGTTTCTCATTCTCATATAACAAAAGCAGATTCGTTAACTTTTATAGTTGTTAGAGTACAGTCTTTGATGTAAGCACTTGACTAGTGCTAAGTCAACAACACATTGCTTTAAAATGTTATTCTATGATTATTATATCCTCCATATGGTTCCATATCTATTTAGTAATTGATAGCCTAGCCTAGTCCAAAGACATATCACACGCTATGCGTACTTAATACTCTTAGTCTCTCAGAAAAGATAGCTTCACGCTTTATACCGCATATAACAGGCAATGAGAGACATGAAAGAGAGAAGAAAACTGAAATCAGAAAAAGATTTTTCCGAATGGGTACGAATGCCAAAACCGTTGTGTTTACAATCAAGGCCTCGAGAATTAATACATTAAGTAATAGTAATACTATACTATTATAATAATTGTGTATTCTTCATATAAGCTTTCAGCCATATTGTCAGTAGCATCATCTCTTCTGTACAAACTCTTGTTATTAAGATATTTATTATTTATTAACAATATCTTAATCTGCAAGTTAACAAAATTTACTTCAAATTACACTGTTAAACTAATTTAATAGGCTGTCGTGGTGATGGTGTATAAGATCTGACAATTAATTCGATAATGGGTTCGATTCTCTTTCGGAAAGACTGATTTTCTTCATTTATTCGCTAGACACTAGAGAGGCAGTATTCCAGAAATCAGTCGAAAAATGGAGAGCGGAGTACTATGACACTGAGTTCCCTTGCGTACAACGCAAATACAAACATCATAAAACTAAAAAAAACAACATCACTGAGCGAGATATGAACGTATATCTATAATATACAGCCATAAAATTTATTTTTTAATCAATTAATTGAATTTCTTTTATCCAATTAATTGAAAAATACACTCACGACGGGTTTCGACTCAATATGAACACAGTAAATAAACTTTGCATATCGTTGTGTAAAGCTATTTATCACGCGGGATGTGATGATATTCATCGAAATGTCAAAGGCGACAGCTGGTATATAGGCATTAAATATCGTAATTATATAACTTTTTTATTATAAAATGAGTTTTTATATATATATGTCATTAAAATATTTTAGTATAAGTATTTTTTTACAATATTTTTATAGTTACAAAAAAATAATACAATCATCAGGGTCACAGCAAGTGGGTTTTGATACATATATCAAGACGTACATATCTACAGTTAAGGGACTTTACTCTACATCGTTTCTTCCATCTAAAATACACGTCTTTGTTAACCGGCGTACCTCAATGCAAATTAATTGAAATATAAAGGAAAAATGCCTACACCTGTCAATTTGCTACTCTTTCACAGCTAAACCGCTGAATCTATTTAATTAAATTAGACTCGAACAAAATTTGAATACCTGGCATTGAAGGAAAAGCGGAGGCTTTATTTTATGAGAATATTGTATAATTTCTGCTGGAAACAGAAATATTGCTGCCGCAATTTCAAAGTTCAATTTATCCCGAGGCAATTGCTTAGTAATAAATTTAAATTGTTATCGAAATATCATGCACTTGGGCGAAACCAGTGATAGCAGTTTTGAGTTTACTCAATATGAGTTATTATTGCTTATTAAAACATATAAAGATACAGGTTTTCTTTTTTTTAATACAATTTACCAATTTGAAGCAAATGGAAAATTATTTCTTTTTATATTTTATAAAATGGAAGCTATTAGCTTTTACTTGATACACAAAAATAACCTATAAATTTACAAAATAGTAACATGGTAAGTGGCGGAACTCAACGCCGCACTTTATCATAAATGTATATATATTTTAAAGTTTTACAGAAAATCAATATATTTTAATAAACATTTTCCATACACTTATTAATCTTACAGTGCTAAAATCACGTTAAAAAAGCTTATGAAAGCTTAAACAGTCAAATTCGCGAGCTTGAGGGCTCATTATATAGAGAGTACTTTATTTAATTAAGATAAATTATTTGAATATTTTATAAATGGTTTTGTTAATCAGAGCAATATCCACTGTCATTTATTGAATGACAGAAATAAAGAAAATACGTTTAACGTAAAGTATATATATTGAAGCTATTATTTAAATACACAAGATACTGGCAAAAGTAGTATATTAGTAACTTATAGCACAAATTATTATAGAAATATTCTACAATAAATTGGGTTTTTTAATTGTAAAATTGTAATAAAATTGTTTAAATAAATAGAATTGTAATTTCAAGACTATCTTTTGTTCGAATTAAGTTCAGAAAACACATTTATTTAATATTGTTCTATTAGACGGACTGAATTTATTACAGTATTCGCTGTTCACTTAAATTTACTTAACGCCTTTGATTTATTGCAAATATAATTGGTTACTGAATTGAAAACAAAACCCGAGCTGTCAGAAATGAATTCCGGCTTTATATATTGTAGCTGTTTTATATTATAATAATTTTAGAAGGATCTTAACATTACTAGTAAGTAGTTTAAAAGCTATCCAGTTATAGCGATAGCTCGTCATATTTCAGAATTGTACTTAGAAAATTAACGTGAAGTACTAAAATAATTTATTAAATATATTTTTTCAGTTTATCATTATCATTACCTACCTATCATTATCGTTGTCATTGTTTTTATCTCATATAGAATATTCAGTATTGAATATAAAACATCTTTTAAATAAATCATTAAATAGGTAATTCTACAACTTTATTTATGATTATAAATGTAAATAATTGAAATAGTCCTACTTCAATTTTATTGCTACGGTAATTTTTAAAAAATAATTTAATTTATATTTTATTAAATTTTAAAAAATATGTTTAAGTAAATTAACTTAAATATAAACTTAAAATTTTACTCAATATGTTTTAAAATATTAATTAAACATTTACGTGTAAAATAAAAAAGAGCTTTTTACATGAAATTAATTGAAAAAAAATTCATTAAATAACAAGACAGTCTAATAAATTAATAAAATTAATTAAACAAATCTAGTAACTTACCAACAAAAAGCCCCAAAACCAGAAGGACAGTCATCTTGAACCAATTTTCACTTAAATAAGCACTTATTCTCACATTATAAATCCTTGCAATCCACACACTTCACTAGACCGTTTAACAATTGTTCTTTAGAGAAAAAGTTCGATAAGGAGCTTTCACGTTTTCGCCACACGTCCGACGTGGATGCAAGCTTGGATCCAACTGTACGAACGCCCCTTCCCCTTTTACACCCCTTATCACGATTTCCGTAATTAGATAAATGTCATGCGTTGTTTTTTTGGTTTTTCTTTATATATTCTTAGTAATTTAGTTGATTATAAGATTGTGAATTTTGTGTTTCTTTTTGTGTTTTTTGAAAATTATATGTATGTGTTTGTAGGTTTATATAATTTTTATTGGTAATGTTAATATATCATATCTAGTATAAACGGAGACTTGAAGGAAAAATGTTTCGTCTATATACGGCAATGCAAAGGGTATGTGTAAAGGATTAGGTTGATTGTGAAATAGAGTTGTCATAGGTTTAAATTTATTATTTAGAGAGAACCGTCGTGGCGCAGAGGCGTGAGCGACGGTTTGTGGGTTCTATGCCCACTCGGGGAAGATGAATTTTCTGTTTTTATTTCCTTTGCTCTTTAAACTAGGCAAATTGCGGTGTTGACTTCCGTTGCTCAATACACAATGTCTCGAAAAAGGGCGAAAAGCGGAGACGGAGAAAGCAGGTACTAAGCAACGGAGTGTCTTAACACTAGGTTCATATGGTTCCTGAAGTTTCCTCTGCCTACCTTGCCATGTGCGGGATAAAATGTGAAGCTAAAAAAAATTATTTAGAAAGAATATTTAAGGAAAAAAAGGGAGGGAAAGACATATGTTTGTTGACGAAATGTTTCAAAACTGAGCGATATTTGGATATTATTTTTAGTTAAAACCAGAAACCATTTTATTGGACATATATGAAACATGAAAAATATTATTCATAGAGAAAAAATAAACATGTAAGGGAATAAGGAAGCGTCTTATAATTAAGTGTTTCTCCCTACGCATTTTGGTATTGCTATTTTTTTTTTTTGTTACTTTTTAACTTTCACATTGTAACCCGTATTGAGGCAGTGGGAATCTAATGTAAGACAAGTCGTTATCCTAGTAATACTATGCGTTGAGTTTCATCAGTCAACACAAAGTTTGTGAATATATATATATATATATATATATATATATATATATATATATATATATATATATATATATATATATATATATATATATATATATATATATATATATATATATATATATATATATATATATATATATATATATATATATATATATATATATATATATATATATATATATATATATATATATATATTCATTCATCATATACAGTTCGTTTTCAAATTATATCCGTGACGTAGCCCGTATACTAATATGACATGTTTATAGATTACAGCCTGTCATCTACACCGTTTGTCATTTTGATATGAAATATTGCATATATTTTGACGGCATACAAAATGAAGTAATCATCGAAAATCAAGTAATGTTTAAGATTATTTATTTTACGTTAATGAGATTTTTATAGCTTTATCCTATTCTAAAGATCTATGAAATTATTCCACTTATATTTAAGTCTTTGAATTAATTAATAATTTAATTTGTATAGATAATTTGATAGCACTAATCTCAAGAACTTTTAGTTTAAAATGGAAACTCATTTTGTGTTGCAAAGTCGTCATTTATCGACGAGGGTTAAGAGCTATATTACACCGTGCTTAATGTTTGAAAGTTTTGTGAGTCAAAGTTAACTCGGGAACTTAAATTAAAATAAAACATTTACACTTAGTTATTTCCATTCAACAACTTAGGTAAAACCACAAGGTAAAAGTCATGTATAAAGTACTTTTTATGATTTTTAAAGTATTAATCCACACTAAGGACAAAAATAAATTATTGAAAACATAAAAAATTGAACGAAGCAGATTTGAACACGCTTTTCTTGCAAACCGTGCAAGCGCTCTGATAACTAAGCCATGCGTTCTTCACACCACGCCAGCGGGATCTGACCCCGCGCCTCTTGAGAACCGTAGAATGTATAAAATATATGTAGTACACCTTTTGTCAGTAAACTTAGTGGTTTCTGGGATAATTTCAACTCGCTTGGTGGCGTTTTGTCACACACACGCAATGCCTGGAAAGGCTAAAAGCGCGAAACAGAGTGTCTTAACACTAAGTTCCTTTGGGCTACGAGTTCCTTCTGCCTACCCTGTATCTATATAGGGAAAAGTAAAAAATAATAATATTTATTTTAAAATATTCAAAATAAATACGTATCAATATTAGGACCCTTACCCCCTGGAAGATATCCAAGGGCCCGTCTTTAACTAAGTCATACATTGTTATCACGCCATTCTAGTGTTTCATACTTTCAGTTTTCCGAATTAAATACAAAGTGTTGCTAATTTGATCACTTTCTATGAAATTTAGTTAAATAGAGAAGAATAGGAGAACATGAGTGTTTGTATAGTATCCAAAAATGGTGTGATAAAATATATTTCTTATATTAAATAATATGAATTTTTTTTTTACATTTCAGGCCTTAAATCTCAACATCATTCAAATTATAATACCGCTAAAAGAAAGTAAAACCAATTTAAAATATAGACCAAATATGATGACAAAAAATAATTATGACGATAACAATGTATCATTATCGCGTTCCCGTGAATGTCGTCGATAATAGAGAAAAATGGATACGGCTTCCAATACAAAGCTCATTTGTGTTTACACAATAATTAACAATAACAAATGAGTGTTGCAATGTATTTATTAACTATTAAACACAATTATTTATTAACATAATTATTTAAACATAGTTGTTTATGAACATATTTATTTTATAGATCCTAGAGGTCTGGAGTACTCTGTTTCGGTCTAAAATCTGGAATTTGTCTTCAGAATTTAGGTGAATCTTCTCTTAGTACTCCCCTTCATTCTCCAAAGACAAATTAAATGAAACGTTATATATAAATAGATGTTAATGACCCTTTAATGGCAATGAAGATGGAGAAGATTTTATATTTGGAAGAGTACACTTTCGAGGTTCGAGGAGGTCGCTATTGACATCACGTCAGGAATCTTAAGAAAATCAAGGCATATAGGTATTATATAAATGTTCTTGTTAAAAATATATATTAAACATGATAACTATATCGTTATATCTTCGATGATTAATAAGCTGAAAGTAAGAGGAGACGCCACAGAAATAAGGAAATATGAAAATAAGTCTTCAAATTTTGTATGGACTTGGAGAAATCTATTGGATTATTGGACGAACATACTAAAAACTGCAGTAAACAAACTATATTAAAAAAAATATTATTATATGATGTACCAATTGATGTCTGAGCTAATTTTAATTTATCATCGTCTTCAAGAACAGTTTTTAAAGTAGATTACAAATATTAATAATAAGAATATAAAGGATAGTGAACAATAGGAAAATAGCCTTGAATTTAAATTTCTCTCTCTATATATAGAATAGCCTTTTTTAACATAAAATGTAATATATATTTATAATAAAAAAGTCCATCGTGGTGCAGAGACGTGGCGTCTGCCTGTAAACGCGACGGCTAGTGGGTTCAATTCCCACTCGAGGAAGATAGATTATTTTATTTTCATTTTCTTCACTCCGCTAACTAGACAGGCGTTAAGTTCCGCCACTCAACAGACTAGAGGCGGAAAGCGGTGAATGGAGTGTCCTAACACTAGTTTCTCATGTTTCCTACGATTCCCTCTGCCTACCCTGCTACAAGCGGCATAAAGCGTGAAGTTATAGAAAAATACGCATAAAATTATTAAATATTATTCAAGAAACTAATCCACGCATTCGAACATTCATGTAAATTAGCCATATTTCAAATTTCACGCTAGCTTCTACTATCTGCGACCATTAATTATACGAGGCGTTCGATGTGCAATTAAAATGCACCAAATGCTATACGTTACGTTACTTTGTCGTTTAGTTTAGTTTGTATTGGCTCTGGATACATGTTTACACGAGAACAAAATTTAAATAAAAAAGTATTGAGGACCATCGTGGCTCAGAGGCATAGCGTCTACCTGTAAACGTGACGGTTTGTAGGTTCGATGCCCACTCGAGGAAGATACGCAAACTAGGCAAAGCGCGGCGCTGAGTTCCGCCACTCAACACGTAATGCCGGCAAAAGGCAGAAAGCAGGGACGGAGAAAGCAGGGACGGAGAAGGCAACGTAGTGTCTTAACAGTAGGTTCCAATGGTTCCGGCAGTTCCCTCTGCTTGCCCTGCCATGTGCTTGTAGAAAAAAATCATAATTTATATGTCGGTTTGTGAGTTCAATTTCCTGCTTGAGGAGAATATTTTTAATTTTATTCTCTCTGTTAATAAGACAAAGGTCAACACATAATGTGACAAATTAAATTAATATTAAATTTCCTCTGCCATAAAAAAGTCATTATTATATGAAATATAAATATAAACTACTGGCTTCACCTCTCATATGCGCTTTGTTTTACATTTCTATGGATGGTAAAGTTGGAAACCTTTTTTTAGAAGACACAATTTTAAGACCAAAAAGCTCGCACAAATGTCAAATGTCAAGTAACTTCAATTGGCTAGTATGTAGAATTTGTTTAATCAATTTTATTAAAATGTTCAAGTTCGAACATCGGCTATATATTTCTCAATCCACTTTTTTGATATTTTACAAACGGTACCAAAAATAAAATTCTAGATCAAAATTTCTCTAAGTATCCGCATTTCAAACGCGTACACAAATAATATATAATGATTTCTAACTAAAATGAACGACTCATAAGACGCTCGACTCTTAAGTTCGCTTAAACATTATTTGAAACTAAAATGAACGACTCATAAGAAACTCGACTCTTAAGTTCGCTTAAACATTATTTGACATTATGACATTATACCAGTGTTAATAACTCGAAAACGTACAAAGAAGTAATTCGATACTCCACTTTCCAATTTGTGAATTCAAGATTCAAGATGTTTTAGACTGACGTAACTCAATGTCAGATACAAAGCTCAATAAAAAAAGTTATACTCAATGAAAACAAACATCACTCCATTGCCATATTATAGGCTCTTTAAATATTATTAATAGCTAAACACAATGTGTTTCATATATAGTAGAGAGCGCAGAAGGACCTTCCATAAAGAGAGAAATTGAAATCCTTTCCCCATTTTTTAAATAAAAAATTAATTTAATCATCCGTCAGTCTTTTGAAGTCCATCGCTGGACATAGGCCTGCCTAAATCTTCACCAATCCATCCGGCCTTAAATCGAAAAATTATTTCTCGATATATACGTGAAATATATAATAATTTTTATTTTAAGAATAAAACAAAATGAACTGCTTGCATATTCATTACGCTGAAGCATTTTAATTGGCGTTTAAAAGTTATGGTTCTGTCTTTTTAGTTTGTGAAGTTGACCTGCAGTCAATTGTGCAAGACATTCATTTTTTTACATTATTATACTTTGACTTTGGCTTGTAAATGCACTTGCTTTAATATTTTAATAGTTTTTATCTAAATTAATATGTAGTAACATGATAAACGTGACTTAGTTGTCAAACATATACTATATATTATGTATATAGTAGTATATATAGTAGTACTATATAGTATAAACATATACTATATAGTATATTTATGTATGGATTTAATGTACATTATAAGCCTTATTATTTAAATTAAAAAGTTCATTAGTTTAAGTCTGGGAGGAGTGTGAAATACTCTTACCAGACTTAAACTATAAGTGTAAAAACATTTTATGTAAAAAAGAATACAAAATTTTTCTATAACTACTGTAAATAAATGTTAAAAAAGGATTTTAAATAAATGTTCATATTATATAAGTTTTTTAATGTATCAGTTATATTTTAATGGATGTTTTAAAACAAAAATAACGAAAAATTGTTAACATCAGTACAGTCTATATAACAAACTAATTTATGGCAGTCCAGTCACTTTAATAGTTTTAATTAATATGCAAATTTTTTTAGCTTCATGCTTTATCTTACACATAGCAATGGAGACAGAGGGAACCGCAGGGACCTTTAGAACCTAGTGTTAAGAAACTCCGGTATCATATAAAAAAAAGTTGCTTCACTCCGTTGTCTCCAAATCCCAATCAAATTCAATTTCTTTTAAAGATATAAAAAAATATTTAAGTAGGCTCAATTTTATAGAATTTGCTAAAATAAAAGAAACATGTTGTTGTCATATTAATACTAAATAACTTTTTTATTATTTATATACTGTACAAAATTTATGTATGACTTTTATAGGTCTATTTCTTCGTTCTCATTGATAATGTGCGGTGTTTAGTTCCACCAATTACCAACTAGTGACTTAAAATCTGGAGAAAAACGGAGATCATAATCTCAGAGAGCTTTCTCTCTTTATATATTTTATTATGTATGTCGTATATACAGCTTATTATTAGTTAAATTCAGCTTCATATTACACAGCGTGCAGTCAATTTCAATAAATATAAAAACCAATTCTCGCTCTTAAGTGGTTTTTTATGATAATTCTGTCTGGGATCATTTCTCATTCCCGGACCAAATCGAGATTTAGCGAGAGAAACTGATAAATCTTGACATTGTCCTTTATTTATTGTAATATTATTATGTTCTTATTAGTTACGTTTTGAAGTATTACTACTATTTATTTATATATATTTATGTGTATATGTATAAAGTTAAAATATATTTAATATGTTCTTTATATGTAATATTAATACGAGAAAAAAGAACGATTATTGGGGGAATTATTTATAATTTAAATATGCCTATTTGTTCTTTGTTTGTGCAGATCAATCTGAGAAACAGCTTAGCTGATTTAAATGCAATTTTCAATGCGTTATTGTAATATATACTAGGCAAAACGTGGCGTTGAGTTCCGCCACTCAGTTCCGCCACGCAATGCCTCGAAAAAGGCGGAAAATGGCGACGGACAAAGGAGTCTCTTAACACTGGGTTCATATAGTTCCTGCAGTTCCCTCTGCCTATGCGGGATAAAGGGTGAAGCTAAGAAAAAGATAACAATTTCATTGAGTTGAAATATTAATGAACGAAAAGAGATTAAAGAAATTTTATGATTGTATGTCAGCGTATTTATAAGTAATATCCGCTGACCGACAATCGTGAAATTGGTACAGAACTTTGTGCGAAAACTATCTCATATATCACTTAACCGGTTTTTCCTTAAATATTACAATTTAACGGGGACGGAGAAAGCAGGAACTAAGCAACGGAGTGTCTTAACACTAGGTTCATAAGGTCCCTGCAGTTCCCTCTGCCTACCCTGCAACATGCGGGATAAAGCGTGAAGCTATTACAATTTTACCGTAAAATTTTGACTAGGCATCGAACCTACTACTAACTCGCGTACACAACTAATCTTTTGCAAGTGACCAGCCAAGATTTCCTAATAATAATAGAACAAATAATAATATATAAGAACTATATGTTTTTTTAATTTTACAATTATTAAGTTTTATAGTTCTCTAGCAGTCGACAATAGTACACGGTATGGCTTTTAGCCGGCCACATAGCAAAATAAAAGCTGTACTAAATCTAAATTATACATATAAAAGTCGCTCGACTCCTTGAGGTGACCCATCATATAACTTTTTAATTATACTTCGCTACTTCAATAATTAGCTATTTCTTCCAGATAACTTGTTCAAGGAGATGTAACTAAATTCATTGTTTTCATTTACAAAATTTCTCAATAATAATGCAACTATACATGAAAATCTATTTATAATAGAGTTTTAATTGAGAAACGAGAAAAAACCTAAACTAAACACCACATACAAACAAAGTACATGATACTTATTTTTTTTACAATGTTTTTTTTAGCGTCACACTGTATCCTCATATACCAGGGTAGGAAGATGGAACATTGTGTTAAAACTCTACGTGCCAATCTCTACTCTCTACTTTCCGTTAGTTTATTACATTTTCTACATTATAAAATATAAAATAAAAGCTAATATTGGCATATTGCTGGTGTAAGAGTTTGTTAAGTAGTTCCTGTAACATAAGCCAACAAGTTAAAGTCTAAGTTTGTGGATGTTCACTAGTAATGTAAACTACAACGTTGTAAAATTTTCTTAAATATGCTTAAAGGTTTCAGGTTCCTTTTTTTTCTTTTTTTTAGCTTCACGCTTCATCCCGCATAATGCAGGGTAGGCAGAGGGAACTGCAGGAACCATATGAACCTAGTGTAAAGATACTCCGTTGCTTAGTTCCTGCTTTCTTCGTCCCTACTTTCTGCCTTTTATCGAAGCATTGCGTGTTGAGCGGCGAAACTCAACGCCGCGGTTTGACCAGTTTCCAGAGCGAAGAAAATGGAAAATAGAGAATCCATCTTCGTGGGAATCGAACCCACAAACCGTTGCGTTTACAGGCTGACGCATACGCCTCTGCGCCACGATGGCCCTCCTTTTTATTATTTTGTTATTTAGAACTAGTAACGTGAACGTTTGTAGACTAGATTAAAGAAAAGACGAAAGTAAAATCAACAACGTAAGAATTTTTTAGCTACCCTGAAGTGTCTAAATGCAATCTAGAAAGTAAAGAGGATTTAAAATAAATAAGGAGCACAAAATCAAGGAGAAATTTGTATTATGCTACGTTTTTGGGGCCTGTGAGGCCTTTAACCCACATCAATACACATATAGCAGGATTGCCGGAGGGAAACCTAGTATATAAACACTCTGTTTTCCACTTAACATCTCCTAAGACATTTTGTATTGAGTGACAACTCTGTCACGCGTTTTCTCGTGTTACCAGAGCGAGAAAATAGAAAATATTTTATGCTACTTGAGTGGGAATCAAACCCATAATTGTTGTATTTACAGTCAGACGCAGTGAAATCAAACATTATAGGCATTTATTTTTAAAAAACCTAATAATTTTCAAAGCTAATCTTCAATGTTCATAAAATTTTCATAATTTTTCATTTCTCAATTTTTAACTACGAGATCTACCCAACTTGCCATTTCCTAGCCGAATTAGTAAGTATTTCTTGAAAAGTAATTCTATATTCGTATATATTTATAGAAACCAACATAATAAGCCATTCCACAGAAGTCCGAAACTTTTGACGTGAACGAATAAAAGAATAATCTAATAACCAATTTCAGACCACGTCTGCTCCTAATTCAGCCTGTGATTGATAGTATGGCCTCAACAGCGTCGCAGCCGGACACTGTTCATATGTTTTACGTTATATTCTATGACTGCCCTAGCCTAATAGAGCCTCTTTTTTATTGGGATCGTTAAAATATTATTTCAGCCTAATATTAGCATATTATATTATAGATTATATATATTTGTTAGAAGTGATCAAAATCTGGATACTTAATAAATGCTTGAAATGGAAATGTCCTTAAAATAACCATATCCACATAATTTAGTATAACTTTAAATAAAACATTTTCTCCGTATGAAAGTAATGTCTTTGTTTGAATTCATTTCATATATTTCAAAACTTTAAAAATAAGTCTAAACAATAAAAATTAAGTCCTATAGATCTTATTTAAGTTCGTGGAAATAAAGTATTCGAAACCAAATAGTACCAGTGACTACATTAAGTGCTAGCCTTGTTGTCAAGCTAGAAATTTCATCAT
Organism: Dione vanillae; assembly: GCA_037178615.1. Classification (NCBI taxonomy): domain Eukaryota; kingdom Metazoa; phylum Arthropoda; class Insecta; order Lepidoptera; family Nymphalidae; genus Dione; species Dione vanillae. The sequence goes on from JAZFAU010000378.1 coordinate 211,023, forward strand.
CATCAGGCTTTCGTATTCTGCAAATCGCAATATAGCCAGAGGGAACCTACTGCTAAGATTCCGTTCCTCATTCACTATCCGCATTTTGAGACATTAATACGCGATGATTGAGGACCGTCATGGCACAGAGGCGCAACGCCTGCCTGTAACGCGACGGTTTCTTGGTTCGGGTCCCACTCGGGGAAGATGGATTTTTCTTTTTCCATTTTCTTCGCTCTGTCAACTAGGCAAAGCGCGCCATTGAGTTCTGCCACTCAACACGCAATGCCTCGAAAAAACGGGATCTAAGCAACGCAGTTCTCCCTGCCTACCCTGCCATGTGCATGATAAAGCGTAAATTAAAAAAAAAAAACAAAAAAAATTCTTCGCGATGATGATGATGTGACAGAACTCAACGTCGAACTATGTCTAACCACTGCAACTGAAGAAAATGATATTAAATCTTCGCTCATGAGAATTGACTTCACTCACCATCGCGTTTCTATACATTATACTCAACCTACAAGCTACTTTCTCAAATAATATAATATAAGACTCGTGACCAGTGTTTCTTGTATCTTATACCTTATACAACATATATAGAAAACATTATGTAACCATTTACTATAGAAATATTTCAGCGGCTAATATGGTCGGTGATTGATGTAACAGCAAGTGTCCTCGCCGACGTCACTCCATCTGTTCGTGTCGCCATGTCGCCCCTTTGTAGACGCGACGTCCATTGTTGATATCTTTGATTTATTGTACACTATGGAAAACTACTGCGACCTGGGGATTTTGTAAATTTTGTGATCATTAAATTTTTGGATAAACAAGACATTATAAATAAATACTAAAGGGGATTCATATCGCTACCAATCTACTATCTGCTATATAGTAGAAGCTGTTACTCGACCAGCTTCATTTCCGGTCTGTGATAATAGAGAATAGCCATTGTTGTGGTTTACTATATATTTCAATATTTCGTTTCGCTTCTTGCGTTTAAACATCGGAGTCAATTTCCGCTTATATTTTCTTTCTGTTGAATTGTGGAACTCAACGCCAGAAATGAGAAATATATAAATAAATTTTTTTTTTTTTAACTTTTGGGCACCGAAATTGAAATTTGTAAAAATCTTAAGTAAGTGATAATTTATATAAAGCATATAGGAGTTTCTCAGCGATAGTGACATATGGCTCGGCGGTCAGAGCGTTGGGATGTCTTCCGTGAATCGAATCCTATTTTGTATGAAATTTATATGATTTTCTATTTTAATAGGACAACTCAGTGGCTTCGCTATAATTAGGTAATGACAGATAAAAAATTCAATACAATTACACTCTGTTTATCACTACACAAGCAAAAATATTACTAAAACAAAAAAAACATTAAAAAAATCTCGTTTTCGAATATATCGATCTTTTATTTCGATTTGCAAAATGGGTAGGAAAAAACTACAACAATCTCCCGACTAACGGTTGAAACACGTTTCTAGTGGTAAGTATTTAAACAAATGCGGTTGGTATACCGAAGCTGTTGATGAGAACGAGAACGCAACGCAACTGAATAAATTGACGATTTTTATAATATCAAAAGCGCACAGTGGTGTAAATAATATGCAGATATTTTTCCTTATATTAAACAAAAATCTCCAAAAATAGTAACAATTCGACCTCCACGCCATCAATTTGTAGCAATAAAGCGTTTAGAGGCGACCAATGATTGCCACATATCCGCTCTCGCAGTGCACCCTGGACTAAAATAAGACGACGAAGTAATAGCATTGTATAGACCAATCGCTGTGATTAAAGATACGCATCTTTATATACACTTCAATTGGGCTGTATTTATTTTATTATTATAATTACTATAGAACAAACAAAAACATAGAAAGTGAAAGCAAAAAAAAACTGTATTATTGTAAGCTATATTCCTTCGATACCTTTACCGTTGCAGATACAGCGGCAGTGAGAATGAAAAAGGATAGGATAAGGAGTGAAAAAAAAGTGGTGTTAAGTCACTCCATCTGACTTTCTCATAAGTCAAGCAGGACCTTCAGTAATAAATAGTAATATGTACAATTTGCAATACTCTTATGGCATAGAAAAATTATTGTAAATTAACTTCTTTAAACAATTTAAACCTACGCCTACCTCGATTATGTTACTACTATGCACTCTGCTTTTCGAAATATAATAATTAATATGGATTATATTAGGATTATTATTAAATAATTGTAATATTAAAAAGTTGAAAGGCTTATATTTATAAAGGATATGGATTTCTATGAAATTTTGGAATAAATAAGAAATTTTTGATACAAAATAACTAACTTCCGAAAAAATTATTACATATCAGAATTAAAAACGTAAATAATTAGCACTCCTGTTTGCCTTTTTAAATATCTATCGTTAGGTTTCATCCAGTTGAAATGACAAAGATAGAGCTCGTTTATTATCTAGATGACGGACAAAAATGTGTTGTACGTCCTTTGAGCTGAAATAATGCAAATGTCTTACGGCGGTGAACCACATATATTCAATGAGAATTCACTGAATTACGGACGTATTTAAGTATTGGTGCCCCCCCCCCCCCCCGATCGAGTGGTTCAATGTTCAATTTCTTTTGTTGTTAGGCATATTCTGAATATATTTAAAAATAGAAATAACTTCGTGTTATGAGTTATATTTTTGGTAAATCAAGTGTGCCGTGACGAGTTGAATAGAGCAATCAAAGGGCGTGCTTTGAAGAAAGAACAGGCAAATATATTAATCGAAGGCACTATGAGTGAGACCCGAATTTCCAATCAGTCTGTGCAATTGAGATAGTTTTACCCATCAGCTTAACGTTACTCTAGTACAAGTTCATTTTGACGTGACAACGTCTTAAATTAGGTTGCGGCTCGGAGGTAACATATGAAAAAGGTAAACGTAAAGATGTGTAAAAACTGTCCCGAACTAGATCGGCCGCCGTGCGTATAACTTGACACGTACAATGTTTTAGTAAACAAAAGAATTTTCCTATAATAGGTCAAATTGTGCAATTATATTACCAGTATAATCATATCAATTAAATAGTTCTACGAGGAACAAGACGTTGTCACGTAAAATTTTCGCCCCGTAAAACCCACTTACAGGCAACAATGTTTATTATTATATTATGTATTTTATTACGAATCTTCTTATATTTACCTGAGACATACAACATTGTGCGTGATATTAAAAATGATTTGCACAACAAAATAATTTGTATTATATGTAACATGAGGACTGTAGTGGTGCATACCAATACAACAGTCTAGTTTGTAACACGATAATCGTAGGTTTCTGAAATAATTATCAAATTTCGTGAGAGAGACGTTGAGCGCACAAGTCTTAAGACTGATAGTGGGAGAGTAGAGAATTTAAGCCCATTCTTCCCTTTGCTGTTTATTATTGAGAAGATGTGACAATTGTGACCAATATTTTTACGCCGCACAATTCGCAAATTCCGAACTGACTTTTTTTGCTTCTGAACAACCTCTTCAGCTGTAAAGATTGCTGAGATTGAATAAGCGTTCAGATGTTTATATCTTTATTGGAAAAGTGCAACAGAACGTTAGTTTACAAAAATAAATAAAGACTACCGGACCAAATCGATTTTATTCGCTTGAATAGAACTTTATGGAGATAAGATATACGTGTACGAAAACGTTTACGTAGATATATTATAGCTTCACTTTGTATACCGCATAGCAAGTAAAACAGAGGGACGCTGGTAATACAGCCTGTTACCCGATTTTGTTAATTTTTCGAGGCTTATTCTAGACTAAATACATTTGCAATCGATAAAAATCATTCCCTCAAGATTTATAGGGGATTGAAACCGTAGCCGTTGTATTTATGAAACGCCGTGTCACTGTATCACGACAATTTTTATAATATAAAAAAAACACATTTCTGAAAAAAAAAAAAAACAAATTGAAACCTCTTTGTGATGTCAATAGAAGGTATTTAATAAAATAAGGCTTCTATCTCACTAGTATTTCTATTTATTTTTCATCGATGTTATTACTACTCTAAACTAAAATTTCAAAAAGGTGTCTTTTACAGTAAGCAATTACCACCAAACAAATAGCCTATAGATCAACAAGACTCAATCTGAGGCTCAATACGATACATCAATGCTAAAACGACTAAATCTACTTGCAATTTACTAGTTCTCATTGAAGTTTCTAGGGAATAAAATGAAGTCTAACCCTACACAGTCCCATACATAGACCATGCACAATGGAGCTGGTGACAATTGTATTTGATTGCGTACCAGACATTTCTATTTCTGATGGATTCGGGAATCGCTTTAAATTTCTAGAATATTTTAGCTGACTTGTCCTTTAAATTTTCTATTTTATAAAAATTGTTACGTTTCAAAATAAATAATGAGTAGTTCAGAGTGGATTTTTTCTTTACCATATGAAATTGTTTAAATACAAGGCGTATATCAAATAAATCTCGAATGTTTTAATTGTTATACCACGGCACATAGCAAGTAAAGGTAAGAGGGAAGTAAGTGTAGTGTTAAGACACTCTGTTTGCCGCTTTTAGTAAATTTTCGACGTATATTGTAGATTTAATAAGTATATTCGAAATTGATGATACGAAAATGATTCATTTAATTAATTGAGAATTGAACTCACAGCTGTCGTGTTTGTAGTGAAACCTTGTACCACTGTGTCACGACAATCTTTATAATAGCATTTAATAAAAAAATTAAAAAACTATACAAACATATTCATGATGTAAATGAAAGGTAATATATAAAAAAAAAGTTTCTATCTGACCAGTTCTTAGATTTTTTAATTGAATCTTGTACCGTAACCGTGGTTAATGGAAGCAACCACTGCGCAAGTGCAGAATCTCATTTACAAATGTATGTATGTACATATATTACAATAAGTGTTCTTTCGAATGTTCATCGTTTATTCGCCTGTCAGATGAATCTTTCTCATTTAGTGTCCATTCGAAAGAGATATTTTTTACCTTAATGGAATTTAATAAATAAGTTTGGCTAGCTTGTTAAGTTTAATATTCATCTAAATATAGACTGTCTATGCAAGACATATATATGTGTAAATATGGACTGATAGTTTGGATTTAATTAATACATATTTAATAGAAAACATTCTGGCGATAGAGCTACCTTTGTGTACGTAATGTAAGTCATATTTGTGTACTTTATTATTATTAAATAACTATAATTATTGTTTATTACGTAAACTATTTAAAAAATAGTTTTTGCTTTTACCACTATGTTAAAGAAAAGGAGTCAGTGCATGATATTTCTATGAAAAATAAAAGATCTGTATCTCAGTAGAAAATTGACACATATATTAGAGATCGATATCAGATTTTACTATTCCACTAGTAGCCAATATAACACCTTTTAGAGCGAGCCAGTTTACCGCTAACCTTGCTCGGACGACGTGAGAGGAATCTTAAGTACATCAAAATATGAAAGAGTCATATTTTACATAACCTGATTTGGACTTTCAGGGAAAAGACTTCTCAAATTTAGTATTTTTGTGACTGTAATAGATTTGGATTTAAAGCCAAAGTGAAAGTTTTATTTGTATCTTTTTTACGATAAATGAACTAAAAATACTTTAAATTTTATTTATTAAATGATCTTTCGTGTTAATTTTATAGTTGGCTCACTGTTGTTCTGTCGAATAATTGTTGGCAATATATATTGGTTTAAAAAATTAAGAGAAACTAAGCTTGAGATCGGCGTAACGTCTCGGAGAGCATTAATTATTTTCATTTCATTCACTATGATTACAAGACAAAGCATGGTGTTGAGTTCTTAAAGGCACATAGTGGGAAATTAGGTCCTCTGCCTATCCTGCTAAGTACTCAGCGTGAAGATAAAAAATCTATACAAAGATAAACTTATACCACACTATTCCTTAGTTTTATGAACGTCATATTATTTTTTATGAAGATTCACAATAAGGTTAATCTTCATAAAAATAATAAAATCTACATCTCATTTAAAAGGATTGAAAATTTCCAAAAACCCCAGGTCACAGTAATTTTCCATAGTGTACTATAAATCAAAGATATCAACAATGGACGTCGCGTCTACAAAGGGGCGACATGGCGACACGAACAGATGGAGTGACGTCGGCGAGGACACTTGCTGTTACATCAATCACCGACCGTATTAGCTGCTGAAATATTTCTATACTAATTTGTTACATTATGTTTTCTATATAAATCGTATAAGGTATAAGATACAAGAAGTAATGGTCACAGGTTCAAATATTATTTGAAAAGACAACTTATAAGTTATAAGCTATTTTTTCGAATGATATTTGTTATATATGTTGTATAGTTAATAAATACAGAAAGGGAATGTCTTGGCGTATCAATACAGCATCTGAATGAATATGTGATGGTTAGTTATTTCGATTTGCATAAGGGAAAAATAAATGAATCTCATTCTCGTTCTCATCTTGATTTTTTTCACTCATTTAATTATAAACAATGTGACGTTGAATTTCGCTACAAACGAACGTTGTCTGAAGAGACAAAAATTAAAAAATACGAAGCAAAATAAGAAAATTTTGTTAGAATAATTACCCACAATAATTTTCTTGGCGTAGCGTATGAATTATGGGATAGATTCTCATTCAAGGAGCATACACTATTTTCTATTCATTCGCTTTGATAACAAGACAGTTCACAAAAATTCTGAATTCTTTTGTTTAACTTTCTAGTTCTGAACAGTCTAAAGTAACTAAGTAAATAATATACATATGTGACAAAATAATAAAAAAAAAATGGAAATTTAAGCATGCTCATCACAATTATTAATCGTAGTAGTTTATATTACTAAAGTGAACATCCACAAATTTAGACTTAGACTTGTTTGCTTATCTTACTACTTAACAAACTCTTACAGCAGAAATATGACAATATTTGCTTTCATTTAATATTTTATAATGTAAAAAATGTAATAAAGTAACGTAGAGTAAGGGAACATAGAGTAAGGGAACATAGTGTCTAAACACTATGTTGCCAAGTGTTGTAATGAAAAGTAATATGTAATCTCTGATCTGTGGCCCGGCGTTTATTTCCGCCTAATTACATAATATATATAAAACAAAAACTCTTGTTTCTTTATTAAAACTGTCAAAGTGAAGTCTATCATGAATAGCTTTTCTTGTATACTTACATTGTTTCTGAGATTTTTTGTCAATTCTTATAAAAATAATGCCTTGACATATAAATGAAACGTAACGAAACGTTTTAATAAATTTATGTACAATATTTTCTTATTTTTTGAATCTATTCTTATATTTATTATGATAATAATTTCGTTATAACGTTAGTGTTATTCAGAAATATGTCGCTTTAATTTGATATAGGAGTAAATAATTTTTAAAACACTGGTCGCTGTTTTTGTTGATTTTAAGATAAGAAATTATATTTTTTGCTACGATATAAAAGTTTAAAATATTGCCTATATTTTAACAATAGTAATTTAAAAGATCATTTTATTAAATATATTAATAATAATAAGAGTATTTTTTAAATACCTAACATACATATTTGTAGCAATTAATGGCATCTTGCCGTGGTGTGGTTTGATTTCTTTGGAGCTAATATTATCTTGATATCAGGTTCTTATCGCCTACCCCAGTGTCTTATTTATAGATAGTAACTAAAATTTTTATTCGCGACATAATTGATATACGCCATGTACTAAAATAATTTAATATATTAAAGAAAAACACCCTCTTAATTATTTATTTACTAACTGTTCAAAAATATCTAAAACACTAAACTTAAGAGAAAAGTCAACACAAATGTTTCAGAAAATTAAAGCGATACCCGAGTCCATCAGAAATAGAAATGTCTGGTACGCAATCAAATACAATTGTCACCAGCTTCATTGTGCTTGGTCTATGTATGAGTCTGTGTAGGGTTAGATTTCATTTTATTCCCTAGGAATGATGATCCATGAGAACGTGAACGAACGAACGATGAACGAGAATTTGTCGTTTTGGCATTGATGTATCCGTACTGAGCCTCTGATTGAGTCTTGTTGATCTTTGGTGGTAATTGCTTGTAGTAGCGTCCGTTTTGAATTTAGTATAAATTAATTATGAGATCAATTAAAAATAATCATATAAATACTAGATAGAAGCTCAGTGAATTTCTAAAGCGTAGCTATAAGTCATTTAGGAGATGCAAAATGGGCAAATAAAATTAAGCATTCATTTAATTGAGAAATGCATAATTGAGAAAAAAGATAAGATATGTTTATGATTTTTAATTTTTAAACGATAACCAATATTTAATGATTTTTAATCTTTTATTTACGTCACTACTATGTTTATATTTTTTTACCAAAATTGTATTTTGTAGTACATTAAAAACATATTAGTAGCCCATTCAAAAAATAAAAAAATCGTAGAAACATTAAGTATAAGGTGGGAAACGGAGTGATTTAACACAAGGCTTACTTCCCTCTGCTTTACCTACTATGCGGTATACAGAGTGGTTATAATATCCGTACCTAAACGTATACCTTAATAAAGTTCTATTCATGCGAATAAAATCGATTTAGTCCAGTAGTCTTTATTTATTTTATTTCTGTTGCATTTATCCAATAAAGATATGAACATCTGAACGCTTATTCAATCTCAGCAGTCTTAAGAGCTGAACTGGTTGTTCAGTCGGAAGTGGCGAAGAGTGCAGTTATAAATATTGTCACAGTTAGTACGTTTTGACGGCAAGCGATTGTTCTAAGTTAGGATCGTATAAAAAAAGGACTCTATTTTAATATTACATCTTTCTACTTATATAGAAAGAATATAGATTGGGCAAAGGCTCTACTCTCCACTATGTCTTAAGCTGTGGAACTCAACTTCTATCTAAGCGAAAATTTGATTTGATTTTAAAATTTGTCATTGAGATAATTGTTTTGTATTGCACCACTACAGTCTCAATAACATATGTTAGCTACCACCTACTTTATTTAGTCGTTATTCCAAACAATTTCATAAAAGGGGGTGGTTCTACCGTATAGAAGGGACCCTCTCGTCGCATCGTCCCGTCCGCGCTGGAGTCCCGCAAGGCTCCACACTCTCCCCCCTTCTATACGCACTGTACACGAGCGATATTCTGCGCGTTCCAAAAGTAGAACTCGCGATGTACGCCGACGACACCGCGCTCTACACCACGAACCGCTCCGCTTGGATCCTAGCCGAAAGACTGCAACTCGCGGCCGACGCCTTAGGCGATTGGTTTAGCAAGTGGCGGTTTGAGGTCAACCCGGAGAAGAGCGCAGCGATACTCTTTCCGCGTAAACGTTACGAAACCGTCTCTACTATACGGCTACAAAATAAACCGATCCCCTAGGAAAACTAGGTCAAATATCTAGGCGTCATCCTAGATTCGTGTTTCACTTTCCGCCCTCACATTAGACACGTAAGAAACAAAGCCATGTTCATCCTGAGCAGGCTGTACCCGCTCATATGCAAGCGGAGTAAAATGTCACTTCGCAACAAGCTGACATTGTACATAACTTGCATCCGCCCCATAATGACCTACGCCAGTGTAGTGTTCGCACACACTAACACAGATCTCCTTCAGAGAGTTCAAAATAAATTCCGCAGGATAGCATCAGGATGCCCCTGGTACGTTCGCAACGTTGACCTACATAAAGACTTCGAATTGGAATCGATCAAAGAGTTCTGCAAAGGCTTAGCCAAGCGCTACTACGAGCGCGCAGACTCTCATCCTAACCCCCTAATCGTTGAAGCGTCTAAGTACGCTCCCCATCCTCACAAATTACTTCGACGCCCTCGAAGCGTTCTTCTAGACCCCGATGACCCAATTACTGTAGCCAACCGTAACTACAACGGAAGGTTACACTCCTCAGTCCCAAAGACTCGCCATCGCCGCCGTAACAGGCGACGCGGCCCATCTCTCACAACGGCACGACCGCGCCTCGGCGCGGCGGGGCCAGTCGGTCCATGACCGTCCTACACACCTTCTTCTGATTAGCCATTAATGCTCATTTTATTCTCTGGGGACGAGGCACACTCCGTCCCCCCCCCCCCCCCCCCCCCCCCTGCCCGGTGACGCTGTCAAGACCAATTGAGGTCAACAGCATTCAAGCCCTTCAGAAAAAAAAAAGAAAAAAAAGTCAATCGTGGCAGTTGCTCGTTGGCAACGGCCTGTACTGGAAGGGAACTATCCTGAGGTACTGTTATTGAGTGATTTATGTCATTCTATGTAATTGCGAGGAATCTATGTCCGAATATAGTCGAACGTGTGATCAATATGTGTTTTTAGTGTTTTATATTTCAATTAACTTTAACCACTTCTGAGTTTGTAATACATATAAATTACAAATTAATTTTATTGTGCAAATTATTTACGTATTACGCACAATGTGCAATGCCTCAGGTAAAATCTAGATAATTAATAGCAAAATATATTCATATATATAATATAATAATTAAATGAATCTCAACATATACTAGACCAGCTTTGCGCTTTGAGAAAGTATTTTGTTGATTGTACATGCGTGATTGTGTATTAACAATCCACTTCAAAAGTATGTCGTAATTCAGTGAAATTCCCATTGAATATATCTTGGTTCCCGTTCCCGAAACCATTAAGACATTATTTTCAACTTAAAAGACGTACAACAGTTTGTCCGCCATCTAGATAATAAACGAGCTCTATCTTTTGTTATTTCAACTGGATGAAACCTAACGGTACAGATTTAAAAAGCAAACAAGTCACTGTTAATTATTTATATCTAACTTTGATATTGTTATGTTTATTTGTTGAAATTTCTTATTTTCTTGTAAAAATTACTTTACATTAAATAAATTAAGCTCAAATCAATTATTCTATATAAAATAAACTGTAAATATTAAAATTAATTTTGTACTTCAACATATAATGATATTTGCTTTAAAGGAAGCAACATAACTTTCACATTTGTAGAGCGCAGAAGCATATTAGTAACTGTTAATGTGGTAGTTTTTTTTTAGCTTCACGCTTTATTCCGCACATGGTTAGATAGGCAGAGGAAACTGCAGGAACCATACGAACCTTGTGTTATAACACTCCGTAGCTTAGTCCCTTCTTTCTCCGTCTCCGCCTTCCGCCGTTTTCGAGGTATTGCGTGCTGAGTGGCGGAACTCAACGCCGCGCTTTGCCCAGTTTACAGAGCGAAGGAAATGGAAATAGATAAAGTAATGTTTAACAAAAAAGAACCGACTTCAAAAAGTAAAAAAGTTCTAGTCTAAAGCAAAAAAGTTAACTAAAAAGCAAAAAATAAATTTCTACACAAAATATTACGTTCGTATTTTTTCTTTCTTAAATTAAATTAATGATTACTTAAGTAAATAAAAAATATTTTATAATTTTGAAGTCGGCGCCAAGTAAATACTACAACAACCTTCTGTATTCTTACCGTATTAAAAATACTTTGATAGTTAGCAGCTACCGATTCATATATATTTTGTAATACTGTTACTGTTTGATATATTTAATAATATTGTGTGTTTGAAATTTGAATTTTTGTACTTATTAATTTGATATTGTAGTAAGTTTGTTGTAGAATTTACTTGGCGCCGACTTCAAAATTATAAAATATTTTTTATTTACTTAAGTAATCATTAATTTAATTTAACAAAGAAAAAATACGAACGTATTACTTTGTGCCGAAATTTATTTTTTGCTTTTTAGTTAACTTTTTTGCTTTAGACTAGAACATTTTTACTTTTTGAAGTCGGTTCTTTTTTGTTAAAAATTACTTTATTTAACGATTTTGAGTGATGGATAGACCGAGCAAGGATGCCTCTCAAATGAGGAAACGACCGTACGACCGTAGTCGGTGTTTTTAAGAACGACACAGCTATCCGCGAATAGACATAATAAATGTTTGTATTGATATTTGTTTTTGTTAATTATCTCCAAAAGCGCTGAACCAATTTCGATAAAATTTTAATGAAACAACGTATAATGTAAGACCTACGAAATACAATAATAATCATCCAAATCACTTTATAAACGACACAGTTATTCGCGAACAGAAATAGTAAATGTTTGTGTTGATATTTGTTTTTGTTGATTATCTCCAAAAGCACTCAATCAATTTTGATAAAATTTTAATGGGACCACCTCTAGTATAAGACCTACCAAAAGAAAAAAGAATCATCAAAATCGGTTCATAAACAACACAGTTATTCGCGGACAGAAATAGTAAATATTTGTGTCGATATTTGTTTTTGTCGATTATCTCCAAAAGAACTCAATCAATTTTGATAACATTTTAATGGGACCACCTCTGGTATAAGACCTACCAAATACAAAAAGAATCATCAAAATCGGTTTATAAACGACAAAGTTATCCGCGAACAAACATAAAAAAAAAGCATATATACAGGTCGAATTGAGAACCTCCTCCTTTTTTTGAAGTCGGTTAAAAAATCCATATTCCCCAAGTAGTACGCTCCACGGTGGTAGTGGTAGTGTTAAATTAAATATGAATTATTTAACTTTGCACAATTAAGACTTAATATGGCTTTGATGTTGAACACTTAGTGAGCAATATGTGAAGTCTAGAAAGTAAAATAAAGAAAAATGTGTCTTGACACTATTTATTAACTCCCTATCTTATGAGAAAAAAAAGGCCTCTGCTGTATCCCGCATATGAATGGACTGAAGAAAACTAGTTTAAAACACAAATAGCTTTTGTTTACCCTCTAAATTAAATCAATACATGAAATTTGAATCCACGAACATTCCATACATCCCACGTTTTATCTGCCTCCACGAAGTTAAAAATATGTTCACTTTTGAGTTTTGTATATTTTGAGTATTTTACATATTTATCTCATATGATATATGCAGCCTATATATAGCCTTGAATAACTCAAGGATAATTTCGCTGCATAAGAAATCGTGATAAACTCGACAGAAAAGCTAAAAAGAATCCCAATGACACTATAGCCAAAATCACTTAAAAACGGTACAAAAATTTCTGTAACAACTTGCTAATAAAAGTTAAAGTTTAATATGAAAATAATGATTTTAACAAGGCAAACAAAAAGACAAAAAAAGCATGGAATGTTATCAAAAGAATTAGAAACTTAACGCAGTGTAGTGTAAGAAGTGTAGGAAGTCACCTCACCTCTGCTGTTATTAAACCCAATTCTCAATAATATCTCCCCTTTGGGGTCTCAAAGATAGCACCAAATTCTATGACCATAAATTTTACAGACGACATTGAAATTAAGTCTATTATCAGTGGCCTCAAGAGCCACTGCGCAGTTGGTTGGGATGGAATTACATCGTCTATCCTTAAAGCTGCTGTAAATTATCTTACACCTCGTATAACTTGGATATGCAACCTTTATTTGTCCCAGGGTAAATTTCCTAGAGTTCTTAAAAAGGCTATTGTTCGCCCTATCTATAAAAAATAAGATAATATTAGTAACTACAGACCTATACCTGTATAACTGCGCTTTCTAAAATACTTGAAAAATTAATTAATAAAAGACTGGTTTCCTATTTGGGTAAATATAATTTACTTGCCTCTAATCAATATGGCTTTGTAGCTGGTAAATCTACTGACGATGCAGTCATGACTCTGGTTGATAGTGTGGCGTAGAATCTTCATAATAAAATGAAGACCCTGGGAATATTATTGGACATTACAAAAGCATTCGATACGGTTTCTTTATCTCTTTTTTACGACAAATTGGTTTGTATTAGTATTAGAGGAGTTACGCTGGATCTTTCCAAAAGCTATCTGACCGACAGAACTCAGGCTGTTGTAATAAATGGGAACATCAGCGATGAAGCTAGTCTGTTGTATGGTATTCCTGAGGGTAGTGTTTTGGGACCCACTCTATTCTTAATATATATTAATGATCCAGAATCCTTTTCTATTGTTGCTCTCGTATGTTCCTATGATATTCTTAACGTTTGCAACTGCTCTAAAATAACTAGATATTCATCTATAAAATATCTTGGCGTCTGTCTCGAAGAAACCTTTCTTGGAAAAGCCATATACGTACTTTAACTGTATAAGAAAATTGGCATACATTTTTAGACAATTGAGATCTAGTGCTAGTAAACAAACTATTAATATGGTTTATTACGCTCTGGTGCAATCACTATTCTTTTATTGCATCCCAGCGTGGGGTTGTGCAAATAAATCAAATCTGGTACCACTAGAAAGAGTACAGAGATGTATCCTTAAGATAATGACATCGAAACCCACTCATTTTCCAACGGCAGAATTATATCAGACCTGTAAGGTGTTAACAGTTCGCCAGTTCATCTTGTGTTTTATTCTACGTAAGCATAGAGTAACTGCTTTCGATGCTAAATACTTCAAATGCGTAGCTTAGTCTCCTCAAATCATCAATATTATTATTTAGTTCTAGTTTTGTACAACACTATTAATAACTTAATAAACATACATACTTTAAGATCTCATCTGTGTAAAGTTAAGCTTTCTAACTGGTTAATGAATTTAGATTACGATGAGACAGAAGGTCTTTTAGTTGCCTGAATTGTGTTTCACTGATAAACACAAAATGAACCCCACCCACACGCACACTAACACACTTGCGCATTCACACATACATATGGTCTAATACACATACACACACACACATGCAAGAATTTCTGAAAGAGATCTCTTTTCTAGATAAGTTATATTTTGATTGTTTCTATATCTTTTGTTATGTGACACATGAATAAATAAAAAGAAGCTACAAAAGCTATTTAAAATCCCGTCAATGCGTATAAGCAACAGCGATTGTGTCAATACAATGCATATTACATCGGTCAGCTTTATTTTAGTTCCAGGATGCAGCTGCAAGAGCGGATATGTGGCAATCAGTGGTCGCTCTAACGCTTTGCTGCTACAAATTGATGGCGTGGAGGTTGAATTGTTACTATTTTAGGAGATTTTTGTTTTGTTTTTTGTCCTTTTAAATATAGAATTAAATATAGAATACATAGTCGCGGCGAAGATGCACAACGTCTAACTATAAACGTGTCTGTGTGTGGGTTCAATTCCCCATCACGGTAAATAAATGTTCCTCAACAAGCGTTGGGTTGAGAAGAGTGTGTCTTAATGCTCCTACGGTTCCTACAGTTCCCTTTACCCTACCCTGCTAAGTGCAGCATACAATATTTAGAAAATGTTATGATACTATATTTATTGCAACATATAGTTCATAAATTATTCAATTTAAGAAGCGTTTTAAATTAAGTAGCAATATGTTAATCGGTTTTCTAGATATCAATACCTTTTTTAATAGTGATTCTTTTATACGCCGTTGCCTCCTTTCGACACCTCACCACATTCTCGCTTGAAATATAAGCTGGCTATAGGTACATATCACTAAAGCATTATTTATGTAGTTGTGATTATAAAATAAGGACAAGAGTAATAATAGTTTAGTGCGTAAATGTGCCAAAATAGTGATTTGTCACTACACTCTCTGTATATTATCGCTATTATACAATATACATTTTCTACAAAACTATAAAAATACAAATAAAACATATTCAGTTGCGTTGCGTTGCGTTTTCATCGACAGCTCCGATATACCAACCGCATTTGTTTAAATACTTACCACTAGAAATGTGTTTCACCTGGCAGCCGGGAAATTGTTATATTTTTTTCTTCTATTTTGAAATTTGAAATAATAGCTCGATATATTAATAAAAGGCATTTGTTTTTAAAATTTGTAATAGTGATTTTTGCTTGTTAATTGTTTAATAGAGTGCAATGCATGCTGCAAAGCGGAACCTAACGCCGCCAGCTTTCTTGTTACCAGAGCGACAATTCTAAATAGATATTTTCTTCACCTGCGTGAGAATCAAACCTACAACCTTGGTTTTAGAAGATATTTCTTATAGCAATATTTGTTGAGAGTTTTAATGTATGTAATATGTGATAATTAAGTAATATTTAATACGTTTGCACAAAACATTACGTAATAAAAACGAAATTTTATACATAGATTTCTGACTGAATACAATGGTGTTAGATCATTAGAACTCAGAAAATTAACTATTATTAATTGTACAAAACTGCGATCCTGACATTCGTCCAGACTAGAGGAATACAACAAAAGGAATTTTGTTTACCTTTAAGAAAATCCGTCTATTTTAAATAATGCCAAACTTATTTGTAGATAAAACAACGTATGATTCAAATTTAGGGATTATTTAAGCGTTTTATCCCTAGTCGGGTAGCCTGGGAGTGGTCCCATCATACCTCTTTCTCGTCGTCCACTGTCTGCTCTGACCACCGGGCCATATGTCCTTCGTCACGCTGCGACTAAATTGTCATACGCTTTTCACAACTTATTACTTTCTTTGCATTTTTAAATGTCCACTGCCAAAACAATTAAAAACAATAAGCTTTATTTAATCATTTTCATTTCCAACTTAAAGTTTCCCAATTCGATAGGCAATGTTTAGGCAAGGTAAATTCAAGAAGCGTAACGAGATATTGAAATATATAGTAAACCACAACAACGGCTATTCTCTATTATCACAGACCGGAAAGCTGTTCGAGTTACAGCTTCTACTATCTATATAGCAGATAGTAGATCGGTAGCGATATGAATTCCGTTTAGTATTTATTTATAATGTTTTTTTTATGTGAAAATGTCACGGTCAAAAGTCTACTGAAAGTGCAAATCCAAGTTGGTGGTTTTTTAAAAAGTTCTTTACATTCTGTTCATTTAAGCAGTTTAACAATACAAAGGATAGAAAGAACTTTTCACTAAATTTTGAGTTACTAGGTAAGTTTCTTAGACCTGAGTAGAACCAGCACAAGTGACTCAGCGGGATTTTTTTTTCTATGTATGTTCATTAGAATTCTCTTGATATTTCCTTTTTTACAGTGACACGTTTGAAAATAATTGATTAAGTCATAGCCTTCAACTTACAAACGGCTTTTCACAATTTTGTTTTGTTTTTTTTTTTTTTTTTTCACAATTGTGATATAGAATATTGTTGAACTAACACTGCCCTATGATAGAATTGCGACTGTTTGTAATCTTGTTATGAGCGCTGTAAGTTTAAACTTATTTCTAGTAAAAAAACCATAAATATTGTTCTTAACATACATATATTACATTTACAAATTGAGATGCAACTGTCACTGCAAAATTGAGATGCAACTGTCACTTTTTTAATTTCTACAAATTTTTGTCTATGTAATTTTTAGGTCCTAGATTATAGCTTGCGCCAATAGCTCGTATCTTCAAAAAATATATAGGTGAATTAATCGGCTGCATTACCGTAACACAGAGTACAATGAAAGTAGCTAAAGCAAACAAAGCAAGCCGTTTTCATGTCAGTTAATGATCTAATTTTATTAACTGCAAAAGCTTTTGAGCTAAGTCTGTACATCAGTATGAGATCGTCACTGTAATTAGGAGTCAATGGTAATACCGAGAAAATTCGTAGAATAAACACGTTCAACAGCTTTACCACTAAAGAGTATACTGGATTTTACAATTTTCGTGATAGGCGTTCTAAAAATAATGCATTTAGTTTTTAAAATTATAAAGTAGTAAATTAATAGCACTAAACCAATGTATAAATCACAAGAGAGTGAGTTCTTTAAAGATTTTTTATTAAAACATTTAAAACTTATAAAACAGACCGAAATGAATCTTGTACCGTAACTTTGGACAATGGAAGCAACCACTGCACAACTGCACGATCGCATTTATAAATGTATGTATGTACATATATTACAATAAGTGTTCTTTCGAATGTTCATCGTTTATTCGCCTGTCAGATGCATCTTTCTCATTTAGTGTCCATTCGAAAGAGATATTTATTTTCTTTAATGGAATTTAATAAATTAACTTGGCTAACTTGTCGAGTTTAACATTCATTTAAACATATATGCTTGTACTTAATTAATATATTTGTAAATATGTAAAAATATATTTAAAAGAATCTCTTGTATGAAATAATAATTTGGATTTAATTCGCTTCGATAAACATCGCTTCAGACAATAAGGCTACCTTTGTTTATGGAATGCGAATCATTTTTATACACTTTATTATTGTAAAATAACTATAATTATTGTTTATTAATTATCACTACCTGTTATTGTTATAGGTGCAGGATGTGTCGTGTTCCTAAAAAAAGAAAATACACAAGCTACTTAAAACAAAAGTTTTTACTTCTACCACATCCACATCGCTGCAGAAAATGAGTTAGTGTATGACTTATTTTTATGAAAAATAAAAGATCTGTGTCTCTGTAGAAAATTGACACATATTAGAGATCGATATCAGATTTTACTATTCCACTGGTAGCTAATAAAACACCTTTTAGAGCGAGCCAGTTTACCGTTAACCTTGCTCGGACGACGTGAGAGGAATCTTAAGTACATCAAAATATGAAAGAGTCATATTTTACATAACCTGATTTGGACTTTCAGGGAAAAGAGTTCTCAAATTTAGTATTTTTTGTGACTGTAATAGATTTCGATTCAACCCAATGTAAAAGTATTATTTTTGTATTTTATATTATAAATAAATTAAATATTATGTTTTTAGTTTTATTTATTAATTGATTTTCTTATTAATTTGATAAATGGCTCAAATAACTATTGTTCTGATGGCAACTTGTGTTGGTTTTAAAAATTGGCATATACAGGGATCAGGGCCTTTGTTACGCATTAACGTAGCGTCTCAGAGAGAATGAGTTATATTCATTTTATATATTTTTTTTATAATTGTGATTGAACAGGCGTTTGTCTTCCATATCACCTAATGGAAATTGTAGATGAACACAAACGTGGTACTCGTCAGTTCAAAAGAAACCTGAATAGGGTTTTATCTTAACTCTTAAAGGGCTCCAGGGCTTAACTTATCAGGAAAAATAGACCCGGGCAGATCGCTTTATATCTTGGCCACTCTCACAAATAACGAGATGCTTAAACGTTGCGTTCGATAGTTGGGTATGCCACCACGTATAAATGAAATTTTTCTAGTATTCGGATAAAGGAATGTAGATGGCTCAATCAGTTCAAAAACTTCAGTTTTTAACTAAGATAATGAGACAAAGCGCTGTGTTAAGGTCTGCTATTTGATATCTTGAGGGCATAGAGAGAGAAATTAAAAATAAAGATACAAAATATACAAAGAAAAGCCTATTATTTCTAATTTTTTAGGAAACTTAACTTTTCTTCACTCAAATCAATAATTTCAAATTCCTAATTTTCTTACGAATCGTATCATTTTTCAGCATAATCGATAATAATTTAATGATAACTTCGTTTCATAAAAAATATTATTTCTTTAAATATTATCAAAACTATAATAATATTAAAAATAAATTCAAATTTTACACTTTAGGCGTGTGACATACTACGCAAAATACATGTAGGCCTAAAAAATTAAATCTGTGTAAAGCAATGTTATTTAAATAAACAATTCACAATTTTAAACATATTAAATTAGTAAAAAAAACTATTTAAATACAATTTCCCTTCCACATTTCATGTAAAAGTGTTGAAAATTTCCAAAAACCCCAGGTCACAGTAATTTTCCATAGTGTACTATAAATCAAAGATATCAACAATGGACGTCGCGTCTACAAAGGGGC
Source organism: Dione vanillae (assembly GCA_037178615.1). NCBI lineage: Eukaryota > Metazoa > Arthropoda > Insecta > Lepidoptera > Nymphalidae > Dione > Dione vanillae. The sequence continues at coordinate 230,680 of JAZFAU010000378.1, forward strand.
GACATGGCGACACGAACAGATGGAGTGACGTCGGCGAGGACACTTGCTGTTACATCAATCACCGACCGTATTAGCTGCTGAAATATTTCTATACTAATTTGTTACATTATGTTTTTTATACAAAATTTATAAGGTATAATATACAAGAAACATTGGTCATGGACCATTTGAATAATGTCATTTGAAAAAATAGCTTATAAGTTATAAGCTAAAAGCTATTTTTTCAAACAATATTTGTTATATATGTCATTTATTTAATAATTACTGAATGAGGCTGTCTTGGTGTATCAATACAGTACCTGATTGTAAACGCGATGGTTGGTTATTTCGATTCACATTTGGGTAGAACCAATTAATTTTCATGTTCTTAAACTCCGTAATTTCATATAGTGTGACGTTGAGTTCGGACAGTTAAGACGCAATATCTCAAAAGGAAAGAGGGAACGTAGAGTAATAACAGTAGTTTCCCCTAGTTACTATGCGGATACAGCAATTATTTACAGTATACATCATGATGGAGCTTCTACCAAGAGACCAAGAGACTAATAGTCCCTAACCCAATTACAAGGCAACACTTCGTATACTCACTGATATTACTCGATTTTATTTCCAAGAATATAAATAAGATCTATAAGATTTTAACATTTGTTGAGGTTTTGACATATGTGAAATGAATTTAAAATAAGCACATTACTATAGTATGGAGACTAATATCAAATCAAAAAAAAATATTCAAAATTATGCTAAGGCATGTTAGATATACATATTTTAAAGACAACTGTGTATTAAATGATTATTGAATATCAATGTTTTGAGCACTTGCAACAAATATGCCTAATCTTACTGATATTAGGACGTAATAATATTTTAACTGATCTAAAAAAAAGAAGAAGGTTCTATTAGACTAGGACAGTCATAGAATATAATATAAAACATATGAACAGAGTGTCCGGCTGCGACGCTCTTGAGGCCATACTATCAATCACAGGCCGAATTAGGAGCAGACGTGGACTGAAATTGGTTATTAGATTATTCTTTTATTCGTTCATGTCAAAAGTTTCGGATTTCTGTGGAATGGTTTATTATGTTGATTTCAATAAATACAAGCGAGTATATAAATACTTTCTTCGGTTAGGAAATGTCAAGTTGGGTAGAGCTCCTAGTAAACAAAATTAAAAGTTGTAAAATATATATTAAAAACATTGACTTTGAAGTTTTTAGCTGAAAAAAATATTTGGAATAGTGCTTTACTTTGGACTTATTTTAATATACTCCACAAAAGTTCACGTTACTAGTGTTATATTGCATCGAGATAATAAAAAAGAACCTGAAACTTATATGCTTAAAATATTAACTTATATGCTTAATTATAAAAATTATACAATGTTGTATTATAGTTTACATTCTAAAGTGAACATCTACTAACTTAGACTTGTTGTGTTGCTACAGGAACTACTTAACAAATTAAAGCAGCAATATGCCAATATTTCATTATATATTTTATAATGTAAAAAATTAATGGAGAGTAAAGGAACCTAGTGTCTTAAACCTGTGTTGCTGCTTCCTACCCTGTCATTTGCAGTTTACTATTTAACTAAACTACTAAAGCGCAAGTTAACTAAAAGCGTCATAAATAAAACCAAAATCATTATTTCGTTATAAAAAGTGTCAAAGCACATAGTCTCTCATAAATAGATTTTCTTGTATAGTTGTAGTGCCACTCTTGCTGAGAACTTGTGTCATTTTTTTCTAAAAACAATGCCTTGAGTTATAATGTAACGAAACTTTTCAACAAAAATATATTTACTTTCATATCAGGTCCTTATCACGTCCTCATACTAGGGTAACTTATATACAGATAATAATTAAAATATATATTTGACATACGCCATGTACTAAAATAATTTAATATATAAAAGAAATAAATCCATTTTACATTATTTATTATTTTTCCTACAGCATAATAACATTTAAAAATATCTAAAATAGCAAATTTGAGAGACAAGTCAGCTCAAATGTTTCAGAAAATTGAAGCGATTCCCGAATCCATCAGAAATAGAAATGTCTGGTACGCAATCAAATACAATTGTCACCAGCTCCATTGTGCTTGGTCTATGTATAGGACTGTGTAGGGTTAGACTCCATTTTATTCCCTAGGAACTTCAATGAGAACTAGTAAATTGCAAGTAGATTTAGTCGTTTTAGCATCGATGTATCGTATTGAGCCTCAGATTGAGTCTTGTTGATCTATAGGCTATTTGTTTGGTTGTAATTGCTAGTGGTAGAGTCCGTTTCGAATTTAGTATAGAGTAATTAGAGGCTGAATTAAAAAGTTACCTAGAAATAATAACAACATAGAAGCTCAGTGAATTTCTAATAAGGGGAATGTAGTATAGGCTAATAAAAATAAGCATTCATTTACTGGACAATTGTATAAATGAGAAAAACATAAGATATCTTTGAACGCTTTTTTGCATTATATTAAAAAATATTCGTGGCCCTTTTGAAAATTTAAATTAAAATTAAATTTCACTGTAAAAATTAAGTGAAAGGTGAAAAATAGAGCGTCTTAATACAACTTACTTCCCCCTGTTTTACCTGCTATGCGGCATAAAATGTAAAACATGTATGTAATATAAATACATTAACGTACACGTATACCTTCATAAAGTTTTATTCATGTGAATAAAATCGATTTGGTCCAGTAGTCTTTATTTATTTTTGTAAACTATCGTTCGTTGCATTTTCCCAATAAAGATATTAACATCTGAACGGTTATTCAATCTCAGCAATCTTAACAGCTAGCGGTTGTTCAGTCGGAAAGTGGCGAAGTGTGCGGGTATTATTATTGTCACAGTTAGTACGTTTTAACGAAAAGCTAAGGTTCTAAGTTCGGTTATGTAAAAGAATGGAGTCTACGACAAACTCAAGACTATCGTGATAATATGAGAACACGCACAATATGCAACGCCTTAGGTAAAATCTGGATAATTAACAAGAAAGTATATTAATACATATAATATAATAATAAAATTAATGTTTTAAAATAAAACAATTTAACCGGATTTATCGCGTATATTATCATTTTTTAGTGAAACCCGACGTTTCGAACACTTTGCAGTAGTCCGTGGTCACGGGTAGACTGAGGTGGCATTCGTCTGTCATTTGATACAATTATTATATCAAACTACCGCCAACGGTTCCTGAGTTGCCTCGCGTACTGCCCTGGATTCCTGCAGAATGAGCTGACTGTATCCTGCCCTCTGGTGTGGTGTGTTTGGGATTTTAAAATTTTTATAAGTGGATCCCAAGTGGTAGAAAGCTTCCAACCGTCTTCTCTATTGAAATTAGGATGTTTTTGTATTTCAATAGCCTCGCGGATCATTCTAGGAATATATTTATTTTCCCTAGCGAGTATATGAGGTTTATCAAACCTGATGTAATGGTTAGGCTTGTTCAAGGAGTGCTCACACACAGCTGACTTTAATACACGCCCATTCTTGATATCTGAGATGTGTTCTTTCACCCTAACACCGATGCTTCTCTTTGTTTGACCAATGTAAGATAAGCCACAGTCACAATCAAGTTTGTATACACCTGCACACTGCAAGGGAATATTACATTTAACTGGTCTCAAGAATTGGCTCACTTTTTTGTTAGGCTTAAAAATAGTTTTAATTGAAGCTCTTCTTAAGATGTTGCCGATCCTGTCTGTAACTCCCTTTACATATGGTAGGAGTGCTGGCTGTCTCTCTACTGTGGGTGGCTTGGTGGTCTTCTTACAACGCTGGCGGGGCACTGGCAGCTTGTTCTGATGAAGGGCATCTGTCACCAGTCGAAGCTCCTCCCCTAGGTGTTCAGCGTCGCAGAGGTGGTGGGCTCTCTGAAACAAAGATTTGCCAACGGTAGATAACTGTGTAGGGTGATGGTGAGATTCACCATTGAGATATCTGTTAGTGTGAGTGGGTTTCCTATACACTGTGTGGCCTACTGTGCCATTGGGATTTTTTATAACTAAAACATCAAGGAAAGCCAAAGAATTATTTGCCTCTAATTCTATTGTAAATTTAATATTGTCATTAATAGAATTAAGATGGTTTAAGAATATATTAATGTTGTCCGTAGGTAAAATGGTAAAAGTATCATCTACGTACCGCTTATATATTCTAGGTAGACAAGGTGCAGTGTTAAGAGCTATCTCCTCAAAATCCTCCATGTATATGTCTGCTATTACTGGAGACACAGGGGAACCCATAGCAATGCCATCTACTTGTAAATAAAATACTTGATTGAACACTAGGTAACCAGATGTAAGACAGTGTTCTAAAAGTTCAAGATATTCTATAGGCATATTGTATTCTTCTAGCTTTCTCTTGACAATTCTGATGCAGTCCTTAATGGGTATACTAGTAAACAGAGACTCGACATCAAAACTGACCATGGTTTCATTATTAGCTAACTTAAGGTCTTTCAGTCCGCTAACAAAATGGTAAGAATCCCTAACAAAAGATGTTGAGTGGCCACGCAGTGGAGAAAGTACTTTCGCGATGTGTTGAGCCAGTTTATACGTCGGCGTATCGATTTGGCTAACAATTGGACGAAAAGGTACATCTTTTTTGTGTATTTTTGGTAACCCATACAACTTTGGAGGTTTTACACAGCTAGGCACGAGAGATTTAACGTCAAGATTTAATTTTTTCGCGTATTTAGATATTAATTCGGATGTTTTTTTAAGTATTTTTGTTGTAGGGTCTTTGTTAACAATTTTATAAGTTTTTTCATCCGATAGCAAAAGTGACATTTTATTATTGTACTCGTCCGTGTCTAGTATAACCGTCGCGTTACCTTTATCGGCTTTGAGGATTGTAATTTCTTCGTTTTGCCATAATTTCTTAAGAGCACGAGATTCATCACGAGAAAGATTAGATTTAGGTGGTTTACTACGGCGTAATATGGCAGATATATCCTGACGAATAGCCTCTGAATCTTCCTTCAAAATCTGGTTTTTATGTAAACAATCCTCAACGTTCGTTATTATTTCCTCAAAAGGTATTTTTACCGGCGCCGGCGCAAAATTAAAACCTTTACTTAAGATCTCAATAGTTGAATCATCGATACTTTGTTTTGACAGATTGACAACAGACGTTTTTGTTGCCAGTGTAGACGTTACGGTGTTGCCATTTTTTAATTTTATTTTTGATTCGAGTTTTTCGTATTTTCGAATTTGTTTATTTTTATATTGATTATATTTATTTTGAGCACGTTTATTAGTAAAATCTACACATAGATGGAAATCTGTCTTTGAAAAACACGACCCGATATCATTGCTTAAGGCTTTTATTTGTTTGTCGAAACAATTCAAATCGTAACGGTGTTCTTTAATGAGTTGACATAATAATTTTTTACTTGCCTGATTGAGTATCTTTTTACTAAATTTGATGTCTTTTTTCGGCGCGATTTCCACACATACTGGAATAAGATTATTGTCCCGGCACCTTTTTAAGAAATTTATAGATGTTAAATATCTAGCACGTTTTGTTTTTAGATACTCTAATCGACGTATTTTATTTGCGTTTTCCAGTCCGTACTGGTTCACATAATAAGTTCTTTGATTTTCGCGATTTTTATACATTTTAAATAAAACAATTTAACCGGATTTATCGCGTATATTATCATTTTTTAGTGAAACCCGACGTTTCGAACACTTTGCAGTAGTCCGTGGTCACGGGTAGACTGAGGTGGCATTCGTCTGTCATTTGATACAATTATTATATCAAACTACCGCCAACGGTTCCTGAGTTGCCTCGCGTACTGCCCTGGATTCCTGCAGAATGAGCTGACTGTATCCTGCCCTCTGGTGTGGTGTGTTTGGGATTTTAAAATTTTTATAAGTGGATCCCAAGTGGTAGAAAGCTTCCAACCGTCTTCTCTATTGAAATTAGGATGTTTTTGTATTTCAATAGCCTCGCGGATCATTCTAGGAATATATTTATTTTCCCTAGCGAGTATATGAGGTTTATCAAACCTGGTTACCTAGTGTTCAATCAAGTATTTTATTTACAAGTAGATGGCATTGCTATGGGTTCCCCTGTGTCTCCAGTAATAGCAGACATATACATGGAGGATTTTGAGGAGATAGCTCTTAACACTGCACCTTGTCTACCTAGAATATATAAGCGGTACGTAGATGATACTTTTACCATTTTACCTACGGACAACATTAATATATTCTTAAACCATCTTAATTCTATTAATGACAATATTAAATTTACAATAGAATTAGAGGCAAATAATTCTTTGGCTTTCCTTGATGTTTTAGTTATAAAAAATCCCAATGGCACAGTAGGCCACACAGTGTATAGGAAACCCACTCACACTAACAGATATCTCAATGGTGAATCTCACCATCACCCTACACAGTTATCTACCGTTGGCAAATCTTTGTTTCAGAGAGCCCACCACCTCTGCGACGCTGAACACCTAGGGGAGGAGCTTCGACTGGTGAAAGATGCCCTTCATCAGAACAAGCTGCCAGTGCCCCGCCAGCGTTGTAAGAAGACCACCAAGCCACCCACAGTAGAGAGACAGCCAGCACTCCTACCATATGTAAAGGGAGTTACAGACAGGATCGGCAACATCTTAAGAAGAGCTTCAATTAAAACTATTTTTAAGCCTAACAAAAAAGTGAGCCAATTCTTGAGACCAGTTAAATGTAATATTCCCTTGCAGTGTGCAGGTGTATACAAACTTGATTGTGACTGTGGCTTATCTTACATTGGTCAAACAAAGAGAAGCATCGGTGTTAGGGTGAAAGAACACATCTCAGATATCAAGAATGGGCGTGTATTAAAGTCAGCTGTGTGTGAGCACTCCTTGAACAAGCCTAACCATTACATCAGGTTTGATAAACCTCATATACTCGCTAGGGAAAATAAATATATTCCTAGAATGATCCGCGAGGCTATTGAAATACAAAAACATCCTAATTTCAATAGAGAAGACGGTTGGAAGCTTTCTACCACTTGGGATCCACTTATAAAAATTTTAAAATCCCAAACACACCACACCAGAGGGCAGGATACAGTCAGCTCATTCTGCAGGAATCCAGGGCAGTACGCGAGGCAGCTCGGGAACCGTTGGCGGTAGTTTGATATAATAATTGTATCAAATGACAGACGAATGCCACCTCAGTCTACCCGTGACCACGGACTACTGCAAAGTGTTCGAAACGTCGGGTTTCACTAAAAAATGATAATATACGCGATAAATCCGGTTAAATTGTTTTATTTAAAATGTATAAAAATCGCGAAAATCAAAGAACTTAAAATTAATGTTAATATTTATTAGACCAGCGTCGCGCTTCGTGACATAGTCTAATTTTACATACGTGATTGTGAATTCGATTCTCACTCAAAAGTTTTTCTATTAAAATTATTGGCCTTTCCTCACTCCACAGCACAGCCTTGAATTTCTTTACTCAACTCATCACTCCTTAAAATTTGGAACAAAATAGAGAGTAGAGTCATAACAGTAGGTTATTTTTATTAACTGCATTTGTAAATGCATTTGTAACGACAATCCACAATAAATACGTCGTAATTCAGTGAAATTTCCCTTGAATATATCTTGATTAGCGCCGAAGAGCCATTAACGCATTATTTTCAGCTCAAAAGACGAACAACAGTTTGTCCGCCATATAATAATAAGCGAGCTCTATCTTTTGTTACTTCAACTGCATGAAATCTAACGGTATATATATTAAAAAAGTAAGTCAGTACTAATTATTTAAATTTTTATTCCGATATTGTAATAATTTGAGGGAATTAGTTACTTTATTGTAAAAGTTTTCTGAGTTTAAACCAAAATTTAGCTCGAATCAATTTTGAATAAAATAAAGACTCAGAGAAATCAGTTTTTAATAAAATAGAGACTTTCGACTTATAAATATTAAAATCAATATTGTTCTCCAACATATAATATTACTAGTTTCAAAGGAAGCAATTTATTATATATATTTCTAGGATGCGATAGCATAGTAGTAACTGCCAATGCGGTAGTGGTATGTTCAAGTCGTTTATGAAATATTTTAATTTTCCTGCACACATAAGACATAATATGGCGTTGATGTTGATCACTTAGTGAAAATTATCTTGAGTTTGGAAAGTACTCAACACGCAATGCCTCGAAAACGGCAGAAAGTGGGGACGGAGTAAGCAGGGACTAAGTAACGGAGTGTCTTAACACTAGGTTCATATGGTTCCTGCAGTTCCCTCTGCCTACCCTGCCATGTGCGGGATGAAGCGTGAAGCTAAAAAAAAAAAGAAAAAAAAAAAAGTTAAAAAGTTCCTTTTGTTACGTATTACTTTGTCTTACGTAATATGATATCTGGTAAGATTTTAAGTTATTCAGAATTATAAATATTACTAAATAAATAAATTCGGGTACAATATAGATATTGAACCCAAATTTATTTTATTAATAATATTATTCACATGCAAACGTTTTTGAATGAGATCTATCTCTATTACAGTTAAGTTACGCTTTAATTGTTTCTATATCTTTTGTTACATACTCATCTACAGAGTATATGTAAAATCCCGTCAATGCATATAATCAACGGCGAATGTGTCAATACAATGCATATTAGATCGGTCAGCTTTATTTTAGTCCCAGCGTGCAGCTGCGAGAGCGGATATGTGGCAATCAGTGGTCGCTCTAACGCTTTGCTGCTACAAATTGATGGGGTGGAGGCTGACTTGTTACTATTTTTGGACATTTTTGTTTTGTTTTTTGTCCTTTTAAATATAGAATTAAATATAGAATATATAGACGTCGCAAAGATGCACAACGTCTGACTATAAACGCCTCAGTGTGTGGGTTCACTTCCTCATCATGGTAAATAAATATTCCTCAACAAGCGTTAAGTTGAGAAGGGTGTGTCTGAATACTCCTACAGTTCCTACAGTTCAAATAAATTTCTTGACAAAACAACACAATAAAAAATACACAAAACTTAAGAATATAAAATTGAAACCTATTTGCGATATGGAATTGTTCATAAATAGGCTTCATTTTACAAATGTACGTAAATATACACGCGCGTGGGAGTTTGATTTACATTATTCTTTTAACCAGTTTCAAGAATTTTGGTCTCAATTTTTATTTATTTTTGAAGCTTGGTAGTGAGGACTTGGTGTTATTACTAATTCACATAGTTATTTCACGTATACTTTCGTGGTTTCAACATGTATTTTTAAACAACGTGACTAAGAAAAAGACTGTATATAAAATTTAAATTCTCAAATTTATGTCTAACACACTTTATTTATAAAATTTCACGTTGATGTCAGAATATATTCTATTATTTTAATAATAATTTCCTTAAAACACAATATCTTCCGCATTTACTCGTTTATTATAATAAAGCTTTTGTGCGGAAAGACAGGAAAACCTGTCACGTTCATACCACAGTATTAATTTCCACGCAATGCGCACAGAGCACGGCCGCGGCATCCAGAGTGTCTTATGTGGGGACAAATTAAAATTATAATACAAAATGATGGTAATTATTTAATCATAAAGTGCGGTGGTTGTAGGTTCAATAAATTTCAAGATAAATGTTTTTGTAAATATCTAACAAGCCAAATAAGACACATGAGTAATGTGAGTGTCCTAACACTACGTCTACGTATGTATATACGTATTTAGCTGTTACTAAATCTGTATATATATATATATATATATATATATATATATATATATATATATATATATATATATATATATATATATATATATATATATATATCAATCAATTCATTTTATATATATAGATATATATATATATATATATATATATATATATATATATATATATATATATATATATATATATATATATATATATATATATATATATATATATATATATATATATATATATAAATCTATATATATAAAAATGAATTGCTGTTCGTTAGTCTCGCTAAAACTCGAGAACGGCTGAACGGATTTATCTTATCTTGGTCTTGAATTATTCGTGGAAGTCTAGAGAAGGTTTAAAAGGTGAGAAAAATTCGAATAATTGCCGGGAAAATCCTCAAAACAGCATTTTTCTATTTCCCATACAAACGTTTTCTAAATAAAATGAAGAGTCAATTTGTAATTTATTACCGCTACATAAAGTTCAAATTCGCGTGCGCGTTGGAGGATCAAATATCGCGTTCTGAAACTCAACAGAAGAAAATTGCATAGTCTCGAAATACATTGTACTGCAATCATAATATTTGACATTAGATTTGATAACCAACTAATATGTCAATTCATCCTGTCGCATTTCAGAGCATGGAAAAAAGTATTACGATATTATATCTATCTTTGTGGATACGTGCGCGAGAACTTTCTTTACTTTGGTGATCCTTTGTGATAGTGACATTCCAAGTAATGTGCTTTTTTTTGTGATAGTGACACTTTACTGCTAAATAAGCGGGAAATTTTCTCACTTTGATTAATTACAATTTACTATGCCGAGGAGAAGACGACCTGACTTAGGTCGTCGTAGTCAATCAAATGTGCGAAGAGCTACCTCACGTGCTAACCGCACTGATGACCAGAGACAGACAGATCAAGAAAATAGTCGTATTGCTATGTCAGAATTGCGTTCTTTAGTGAGTGAAAATGTATGTAGGCTTAGAATGCAACGAGTTCGTGCACATCAAACACATCAACAGCAAGCTAGACAGAATGAAATTGAGCGAATCCGCAGACGCAGAGCTCCTGTGATTCTTGAACGAGCTGCATTCCACTATGATCCGGCAATTGATTATTGTGCCGACAAATCGGTAACAATTGGGGAAATGAAAACAATTTGTAAATATTGTAAGGCGTTAAAATACACTGGTGAATCTACTGGATTATGTTGTGCTGAAGGCAAAGTAAAATTGCCACAATTGGTCCCACCACCAGATCCTTTACGCTCTTTAGTTTCTGGGATTGGAAATGATTCTAAACACTTCTTGACCAACATTCAGAAATATAACAACTGTTTCCAGATGACATCATTTGGTGCTACACATATTATACAAGACAATTTTATGCCCACTTTCAAGGTATTATATAAGAATATTTTTTTTATATTATTCAAGTTTGTACTAAAATATATATATCGAAAATAATTAATGGACAAATTTTTAAAAATTACAGATACAAGGACAAATTTATCATTTACTGGGAACTCTGTTACCACTACCTGATGCAGATCATCAATTTTTACAAGTTTATTTTATGGGCAATTCAGATGCGGAAATTAATAATCGTTGTGCTCACAATCCCACAGTGAAGAGAACCATTGTCCAACAATTACAAATGTTTCTTCATCAGAATAACAATTTAGTAAACATGTTCAAAATAGCATTGGATCGGATGCCATCTGATAGCCATAATATTATTATTCGAGCTGACAAAACACCTGCCGGTGAACACACAAGGAGGTTCAATTCACCTACCATTGATGAAGTGGCTGTTGTCATTGTGGGAGAAAATTTACAATCTAGAGATATTGTGCTTCATCGTCGGAATAGTTATTTAAAACGTGTATCTGAAACACACAGGAGTTATGATGCACTACAATATCCTTTGATCTTCTGGCAGGGGGAAGATGGATACAAAATAATTAAATAACATTTTTAAATTCAATTCATCTAAGTAACAATGTAAACATTTATAATTTTTGATTGCAGGTGCTGAAACCAACAAAAAAGTTAGTTCTATGAATTTCTATTCATACAGACTCATGATCCGTCAAGGTGAAGTAAATCATATTTTGATGTGTCAACGACTTTTTCATCAGTTTGCAGTTGACATGTATGTCAAAATTGAGACTGAACGATTGACATACATCCGTTTGAACCAACGACGGCTACGGTCAGAGGAATACATCCATCTCCGCGATGCTATAAATGCTGATGGCAATGTGAATAATGTAGGAAGAATGACAATTTTGCCAGCTACTTATATCGACACCGTAATGAACCAGGATGACGTAATCAAATATCCCACTGAGTTTTTAATTTCACTGGAATTGCCTGGATTACCACCTCACAATTTGCAGTTAAAAGTAGGATCAGTTGTTATCATGCTGCGTAACATTAATCAACCTCGACTATGCAATGGAACAAGACTGGCTGTGAAAAGACTAATGAATAACGTCATTGAGGCGACAATCATAAAAGGAAAATACAAAGGAGAGGATGTCTTGATCCCGCGGATACCGATGATACCAACGGACTTACCATTCGATTTTAAACGCTTACAATTTCCAGTACGTCTGGCCTTTGCGATGACCATAAATAAATCGCAAGGACAGTCGTTAGAAGTTTGTGGAATCAACTGGGAATTTCCCTGTTTCGCGCATGGACAATTATACGTCGCGTGTTCGCGCGTCGGAAAACCGTCTTCTTTGTTTATTTACGCACCACAAAGCAAAACAAAAAATAAAGTTAATGAGAAAGCTTTAAATTAATTAACAGACTGTATTTTAATAGTGTGTGTCTGTGAATATCAAATTTAAACCTTATAAATAGCCAGTATCTCAGGAAAACTCTTTTTTCTAAGTAAGCAACATGATGTATCGAAAATAATAATAAAACTTCCTGCTTTATTCAATAAATTCTTTTTTATTAAATACGGATTCGATTTGTTTATTTTAAAATCATTTTATAGAAAAGATTTGGTCTTTTATTTATCGATGAGGCAGTACGAAGTCTGCCGGGTCAGCTAGTAATTATATATATATATATATATATATATATATATATATATATATATATATATATATATATATATATATATATATATATATATATATATATATATATATATATATATATATATATATATATATATATATATATATATATATATATATATATATATATATATATATATATATATATATATATATATATATATATATATATATATATATATATATATATATATATATATATATATATATATATATATATATATATATATATATATATATATATATATATATATATATATATATATATATATATATATATATATATATATATATATATATATATATATATATATAATATATATATATATATATATATATATATATATATATATATATATATATATATATATATATATATATATATATATATATATATATATATATATATATATATCGCTACCAGTGGTTTTTCTCATTCTGAGAATAGTTAAAATAAATAAACTTACTGATACTGAACCGGAGATTCATTTCAACCACAAGGAAATTAAAAGCATCTAACATCTAGTGCTTTCTTGTATAAAAAGTGTATTTAGCTTCACGCTTTATCCCTAGTGGTGTAGTAGGAACCAAACGCTGCGGTCCCACCTCTTTCACCTCGTCCAATGTCATGAAACTATTCATATCCCTCGGTGTGGTGCTGATGCTTTTTAAGTGACTTTCCTCTAATATCTTAACCTAAGCGCTCTTCGCGTTTTCGAAATGTTTTTTTTCTTCTCTTATCACAAATTTTTATTCTCTGTACGTACCCAAATCCCGTGTGCACGTTCTTCTTATATCAGTGTGACATCCTCAGTAGTGCTTGCAGGTACTAGTAGATAGGTCAGATTTAAACAAGTAACATATATTGCGATAAATATACATGATCCTTAATGTATACTATTATTTATTAACTGTATTGTTTCTTTGATGACTAATGATTAAATTATCAATATCATCGTTGTCTCAGTTAAAGAGAAAATGTCTTTATATAGATTTAATTTTAACAAAATGTTAGACTAAGATCAGATTCATTGCGGTATTGAGTTCCGCCAAAATAATAGCTAGCTGTAAAGCAAAATCTTTTGCAAAGAGAAACAAAATTTAAATATTTAATCATTAGCAGTAATATAACGTACTTAATGCGTGCTATTTAAACCTATAAAAAGGGATATTTTAATCGAAAATAGATTTAAAATTGGATTTTAAAGGTTTCGCACCTGTGAAAGCAATTCGGCGAGGTAATATCAGGTCATAAAGTGGAGTCGGCACTGAGCTATGATCGCTCTAATGGCGGCTCATTGGTATGTAAATACCTTTACGACTGAACGCGTAATAACATTTGCATTGATCGGATTTTACAAATTATTAGCTTTGTGATTTTGGTAGTGTTTTTAGTCAGCTTGGGTTTAGTTTTGTGCGATTATTGTGGGAATTTTAAATTGATTTTTTAACATAAGAAATAAATATACATTTCACAGTAAAATAATATTCTATGACACATAATAAGCTTAAATAAATGAAAAATAGTATTGATTTTTTACTATATATCATGCGTAGTAGGAGAGTTGTGTCACTGTAAAAAGCAAAATGAACATAAAAATTAACTATTAGTATAAGGAACCCAGTATTAAAGCACTAAGTTCTTCAAGCTTCCACCCAATTTTGATACTTTGCGTGTTGAATCCTCTAGTAGTAATCGAAAAACGATTCACAAATAACACTATCCTACCTTGATTTGTTTAATATTTCTTATATATTTATTGCAGTTATTTCGCAAATACTGGAATACAATACAAATAGATTCTTAGAAATTGACTTAATAGTAATCCAATTGTATTACAAGAATTATAAGCTTAAAATGGAAACTGGAGGTCGATCACCTACATAATGGACCAGATAAACAAAAAAAATGGTAATAGGCATCTCAGTGATAAGACTCTCAGTAGGGCGAAAGAAGATGAAAATTATAAGAGTTGACGCATTTTTTTTAGCTTCACGTTTTATCCCGCACAGGGCAGAGTAGGCAGAGGGAACTGCAAGGACCGTGGGAACCTAGTGTTATGACACTCCGTTGATTAGACCCTGCTTTCCGCCTTTTATGAGGCATTGCGTGTTGAGTGGCGGAACTCAACGCCGCGCTTTGCCTAGTTTGCCAGAGCGAAGAAAATGGAAATAGAAAAATCGATCTTCTCCGACTGGGGATCGAACCCAGAAACCGTCGCGTTACAGGCAGACGTTGCGTCTCTGCGCCACGACGATCCTCAGGGTTGACGTATAAGGAGTATTATTTTATGTAACTAATTAATATTTTAATAGTAAGACTAGAATATGTTTTTTCGTTTTGCCACGTATTATGACGGAGGCAAAAACAACATGGTATACCGCTAAATCCATTTTTAGATATACTTATTTCACTTTCTAATTAAATTTAATTTTCTTCTTTTAATTTTCTAAATAAATATTGTGTTTCCATTCACTTTAGAAATGTAGCAAAATGGGCAAGAAAATCTCAAATCAAAGAACTCGCAAAATCTTAAATCAAAGAACTCGCTTCTTTAATTCTTCTTTTAATTGACTCGTATCAAAATCATGCATTATTTTAACATTAAGACAAACATAACCACACGAAAATATACAAAGGCTAAAAAATACTACCTAGTTATATACTCATTCACAGTACTCCATTCCTACCTCAGCTAATAATTTCTCAAGACCTACTCCGAGTTATTATATATAGTTAGAGATTCAAAGAATAGTGACAAAGCTAATAGAAACAAAAATTTTGAACGTTATATTTATATTTTTAACACGATAGTCATCCGGCAACCAATTATTTTGTTAGTAATCTATAAGTAATTAATTTAATTAAATTAATTTCATAAATTACATTTTCTTCAATAAAAAGGTAGGTAGATAAAAAAATATTTATAAATGATTCTTTTCGATGTAAAATTTATTTCGAAGACAACTCAACTTCAACTCATAATATCACCTTTTGCATTTTTTTTATTTTTTTATTTATATGTATGAGAGAAGAAAGTACTAAACATTCCATGGATTCACCGAGCGGATGCTGGGCCCATCGCGTTGTAGGAAGACGAGTTCCGTGCAGCGTTTGGGACTTGCGACCCAAGTGTGGGCTTAAAGGGCACCTTTAAAATGCATGAACGCTCATCTTCACTATCCGAGCTCCTCCCACTACCTAACCAAATTTTGAACGATTCTACCAAAGTGGCCTTCGAAGTGCGTTCTATAAATGAATTTTTAATAGTTCTAGACCGGTCGAGATCTTTTAGTAAACTAAAGATTTCGCTGTTATACCTCACGCTCCCACTTCAATCGCATAAGTAAACATATTTCTGTTCAGTTCCTTAGTAAGACCGAAGATTTAGAGGATTTTTAAGAAATTCCCTAAACTTCCGAAAATTGACTCTATAGCTTTTAAACCATTCGATTTACTTATAGTTGTTTTATTTAAAATATCAACATTGTTGTTATGCCGTTATCACACATGCACACAGACAATGCTGTCGTCAGATGATGCATCGTTATAACCTAGATATAATTTAGTATTACCATGTCAAATACAAGATGTATTATGTGACAATTATAGTTAAATTGTATACGATACGATATTATAGTCAATTTGTAACATCACTAGACTATGGGTCTAAAAAAATATAATGTTTTATATAATGAAAACTTATTTGATGTCTAAGTCATTTTTGACAAATATACATATAAATATTTTTTTACTAAATACTCATTACAATTATATGAAAAGAATGATTTATATCTATAAATATAATTTTAAAATCATATTAATAATTTAAGATTTCATTTTATTTCATATACATACGTACTATATTCGTACAGATTAATGTAAAGTGTTCGAATAACCAGATTTCCAAAAATAATATCGATATCAGTATACTCGATTAATCTGTTTAAATTGTTTAATTTTAAATATTATCGTGAGTACACACAGACAAACCCACAAACCAAACACTAACTTATAATGCATAAGCTGTAGAGAAGCCTTATCTTAAGCTAAAATCTCTTAAGACCACTAACTTACAGTTAGGTCAGCGCGAGTCGTTGTTGGCTCTACTGTGTAACATATCTTATAGAATTAGCGGGGACAGAATTTCTCTTGAAGTAAGGAAATCATAGCTTTGTTTTATAAGGAATATATAAAATAATAATGATTTTTATGGAATAGTTAAATAAAGGAATGTATATTATATTTAGATATTGTTGTAAATATCAAATTTTCTTCTATTTTCTTTCGTATATATTAATATAAACTACGTTTACGTGAACGTAATAAAGACAATATATTTAAAGCTTTCTTTTTCTTTTCAGCTTTTACGCGTTACGTGAATTCAGCTCTCTTAGTTGATTTCACGTAATTTTTTTGGGTTTTTTTAATATCAAAACGTTTTAAAAATAAGTTATGGAGTAAGGAGTACTATCGAAGAGTTATCCCAGTTACTATCGAAGAGGACCGTCGTGGCACAGTGGCGCAACGTCAACATGTAACGCGACAGGTTTCTGGGTTCGATCCCCAGTCGAGGAAGATGGATTTTTCTATTTCCATATTCGCTCTGGCAAACTAGACAAAGCGCGGCGTTGAGTTCCGCCACTCAACACGCAATGTCTCGAAAAAGGCGCAAAGCGGGGACGGAGAAGGCTGGGACTAAGCAACGGAGTGTCTTAACACTAGGTTCCCACGGTCCTTGCAGTTCCCTCTGTCTACCCTGCCATGTGCGGGATAAAGCGTGAGTACTATTGAAACCAGCACAAAAATACCAACTATTACGTTACTGAGTAACGTGAAAAATCTCTTTCTGTTGGTTGTTATACCGAATTCTGTATCCTATAAAACATTATTTACGTAACTTTAAGTCTCAAGGGTTAGAGACAGTAGTTAATATTAACAAGTCACAAAATATTATATATGTACATACATATGTTTTTTAAATTTATATTTATCCCACTGGAATAAACTGACAGAGAAAAATGTTTGTCCTTACCACTATATTCTGTCTTGCAGTTTTTGAATTAAAACTATAATATTACATCATATATACAGGCGAATATCATGGCGCAAAGGCGCAGCGTCTGTCTGAGAACAAGACAGTTTGTGAGTTTGATTCCCATTAGGGGAGGATATAGATAGCTTAATTTATATTTTTTCGCTCTGGCATTCATTTGTTTGTTATGTTTTAACACTAGGTTCCCACGGATCCTGCAGTTCCTTCTGCCCACCCGGCTATGGACGGGATAAATTGTGAAGCTAAAAAATAATTGAGTAAAATTGTGAAAATAAAGTTTACTTTGGATACGATAACTACAATTTGAGAATTTATTGTTTTTTTTCGACGGATGCAATAAAATATTAATATTTTAACAAAGAAAAGTACATATACACTGTTCCGGCGTACTGAGTGTTGAGGCTGAACTGGGCGAGGGTAGGAACCGGTACAGAATAAATAAACCAAACATTTGCAACTCAACGTGATTGCCAGAGCTTTTATATAAATAAACAAATGTAAAACGTGATATTTGGAATATAGCACGGTAATATGTTCGTGTATATATGTATATAGTGTTAAATGAAAAAAAAATACAATATATAGAAATAAATTAATTGAACTTTATATATGTTATATTTGTACCTCTCTTAAATAGAATAAGCAAAGAGACAACTGCTCTTTTTCTTTTGGATTTGGGAAATATTGTGTTATATACAAAATTCTGTATATCTCGTTCTTCCAATACATCCATGCCAGAAAATAATTCAAACAAGATTTATTATCCACATAGCAATAAATAAAAAAATCTATAACGCATTTTTTTCTCCCAATTTTAATCTTCATCAGTGGAATTCCATACTCTATTTTCATTTTAAACGGTTAACACACGATGCTGTTAAAATACCAACCACCTATGTCCAAAACTTCATAGCTTCACTGGGCTTCGTTGAAAATTCGCTGTAAAATCTCCACTATAACGTTGCCTACGTACTATGTGTATTGTAATTTTTTGTTACTATAAACTGTGTTTAAGCCATCGTGGTACAGTAGAGTAAACGTAACGTAAGTGTAGATTCAATCCATATACAACGAAGAAGGAAAGCGTCACACTGTATACCATATACAGCTTGGTAGATATCGAGTGTAAAGACACTCAGTTTTTAGCTATCCTAATACTTTACTGTATTTAGAGGCAGAACAAATTTTCTAAAACCTAAGCGAACGCAAAGGAAATGGACAGATGCCGTATATTTTATGGCAGAAAGGATGAAAGATCTATTAAAATTGTTACCAATGCAATAGGTTTTCATTTGGAGTTAGAAACTTTATCTTTCACATTGGCTGTATTCAGATTTGATGTTATAAAGGATTTCAGTTAGAGTTGAGCACTAACCAAACGTTTTAGTTAAAAGCGTATTTAATTAAATTGTGTGGTACATGTAATTTTAAAAACATAATAGTAGTACAATAAAAATATATAGAACTATCAATAAACTTGTCTTAAATAGTAACTTATTTTTTAATGGGATTCTGAGTATGAACATATTGACAAATGTACCGTGTCACTTATGTACGTAAAATTAATTTTAGTTACGAAAAATAAATAAATAGCAATTTGTATACGAAATGGAAGACATATATTATTGCTATCCGATTTAACGATAAATATTATTATTAGGTTATTTAAACAAAATTAAATAGGCTATGGTAAATATTAATTAATCATTTTATAAATAATGTTTACTTTGATCATAAGTTTTTAATTTGTATTTTTTGGTTTGCTATTGAAGTATTAAATATTACTCTCGTTTTTATGATTAAATTTACCAAAAAATGAAAGTGATATGAAATGTTTTATTTTTGTATCTTATAAGAAAAAAACGGAAACCGTATCCCTTTTTGTTCACCTATATGTTTTATCTGATGATTTATAAATCTATCACCGAAAAAAATATTGATGTAGGTCATTTTATACAAAATGAGGACATAGGGAAAATTTAATTTATTTCACTTTTATAAATTGTACTCTCAATGATCCATAATTTAAAAATTGATACGAAACACGTGTTAAATGAGTTTGAATCGCACTTAACTGATTGTATTTTTTATCTAAAGCTTTATCATATACATATCATATATAATATAGAGACAAAATAGTGCAACACATTATCTACCATCACCCCATTAACACCCCACTTTCCCCACACATACTGATTAAATAGTGCTTCAAAAAGAGATCAAATCTTTAACGTTACCCTCTGATATTGTATCTGTATCTTACTTAAGAAATACCTTTATAATTTAACACTTGTTGTGATCTGGATATCGTGAGCACATAGATTTTAGATATAGCGCTGCATTTATTTCGCAAAATAATTTTCGGGTACTTAATATTAAGAACAGAGTATCTTAATTCTAAGTTCTTTGACTTAAATATGTTTTTATAGCTTTACACTTCATGTTTTTTATAGCAGGGTAGACATAAGGAATTGCAAAAAATGTTTATTTAGTGCTAAAACACTCCGTTTACCGCTTTCCACCTTTCGAGGCATTGTGTGATGGAAGGACGGAATTCAATACCGCGCTTTGCTTCTTTGTCAGAGCGAAGGAAATGGAAATAAAAAACAATCCTCCCCGAATGGAAAATGAACCCAAAACCCATCGCGCTACGACGGTCCTTACTTAATAAATTAAAAAACTATTTCACTAAAATAGTAATTCAAGGTTGGTATTCATAAATTTTATAAAATGTAATAATAAAAGTGTCTTAATAAATATAAAAACAAAACACATACAAATTTATTACAACACACAACAATAAATCATATGTTCCAAAAATATCTTGGTAAATCGTCTCTTGGGTGCAATTTGAGATAGCTTTTAAGTTTCCTTTTACGTTTGATTCTTCTTTACAAGTGCCTGTAGTGAGATCTTTTGATTTGTTCTACTTCGTTCTTTATTTAATTTCACATTAAATTTAATAAATAACAAAAAAATATATATTTTATAAATAGACTTTTTTATTATAAATATTCAAAAGCCGGAGAGAAATTTATAAAAAACCAGAGGGAAGGAGAAATTATTGATAAAGAATTAATAAATTTGACCGCTTTAACGTTTTGTTACTGAATTATTCTAAAACAAAGTCTTTCAGCAACAAAAACGATTCA
Organism: Dione vanillae; assembly: GCA_037178615.1. NCBI lineage: Eukaryota > Metazoa > Arthropoda > Insecta > Lepidoptera > Nymphalidae > Dione > Dione vanillae. Next base: position 251,694 of record JAZFAU010000378.1, read on the forward strand.
AAATGTCACCTAAAATATTCGGTTATACAGAATGCTAGACTGTTGTATACAAAGATGTTCTTTTTTTTCTAATTTTGCCCTGAAATTGGTATTCTTTTAATATTAAACGTTGTTTATTACATACAAAATTGAAATATAAAATATATTAATTAATAAAGCTATGAATATGTTATTTCAAATATATAGAATCCCAATACCTTTATAGAAATCATCTGTATTTTAGTATGCTAAAGTTGACAAATAAAATGGCGTATCGAGCGTGCCAGTATAGTACAATTCACTTCGTCAATGTCAGAATGTATGGAGAATTGATGTTATTTAGAATAGACCTATATAGCACAATAGTCATTTCAAAATGGCCACTTCAACAAAATGGCGGATGACATATTTTTATAAAATCCACTTGACGTAAGTATCAAATAAAAGAGCTTGACACGGTAAAATATGACGAAATATAATTCAAAAGCAATCTGTTATATATTATTTCTTTCTTATTTTCTACTTATAAATGTGTTTGTAAAATAAATCTATAATAACATATAAGATATAGCAAATCTTCAAATATAAAAATAGTAGAATAAATAAATAATATGTTATAAATGAAATTATTTTAACTGAAGTTTAATAATTACTTTTGAATGCCAAAAGCTAAACGTTACACAATATCTCAATTAAATTAAAAATATTATTAAAACTTATTTGCAAAGTGGATCTAAAAATAACAAAGTCCTACACAAATATGTACATTAAGAGCTTTATTATGAAAACTGTCAAAACAAAATGAACTTTTATATTATACTTACTATATTTTAAAACATTAATCTAATCTATTTAGATTATTCCTATAATTGTTTTATGGAGCAACGTGACATTGCATTATTGTAAAGTCAACAGTAGTAGGTTTAATCCCATTGGGGTAGTAGTATATATGTTATGTGAAATTAGAAGGTTAAAAATTCTAACATAAAAAAAAAGCAGATATTTTTCGACTTGAAATTTCTTTTAAAGGAAGATAAAACAGTATATACTAATACCAGTTATTGTTTTTACGATAAAACTATTGTAAAATGAACATCGTCTTGGCACAAGGTTCAGGGTCTGCCTGTAAACGCGACGGTTTTCAAGTTCGATTCCACTTGGATAAGATAAATTATTTCATTTCCATTTCTTTGCTCTTGCTATAAGGCAAAAACAATGTTGACTTGAACGAGGGTAATGCCGTATGAAGTGTAACGTAAGTACGAGTAAACGGAATATCTTAACACCCACCTACCACTATTACTATTTGATTAATTAATATCTTATTTCTTTATAACCTCTCATAGTAATATATTAAGAATTAATATTAATATAGTGAAGTTATTCATTTATCTTCGAATAAAGTTTTATACAGCAAATAAAAACAATTGTTCAATATTAAAGTAAACAGCAGTGTCGTGTAGAATATAACGGAAGCGATTCCTTCGATGCTTGTACTCAAGACACTTTACAGTCGCTCGGGCGCAATTACAAAATGGGGTACTTTCTTTTACTTATTTAAAACATTTCCCAGCTTCCTCGAGTTTTTAAAGGAAAAATTGAGATCGAAAGATCTCGTCTTCAATAAAACGTTAAGAACGGTAGCAAACAAAAAGCGAGAAATATGACAACAGTTTGCTTCCTTTTGTTTGTTCGTGTAATACCCGTCTGAATATTTTAGTTGGAAATAGGTAAATTAAAACCTTTTTAAGAAGAAAACACATAGAATTGACAGGCAGTGATTTGGTTCTTATTTTTAGCTTAAGTCTAAAATTATTTATAAATCCTTAATATTATTATTGACTATGAACAAGAAAGTTACAAAATATATAAATATACTAATTAGACCGACTTTTTTAGGTTTAACGCTAAACATACATAGGTCGAAGGATGTATGTATAAAGGCTAAATTTAACGAAAAACTAAGTATGGCTAACCTCGATTACTTATTCATATTCTTATATGTATATAAACACTAATTGAGGTATAAGATGTTTCGACATAGAGAGTAGGCCATTAAAGTGAAATAAATGGACTGCATTGGGCAGTCATGAAGAAAATCATAACGAACGTTTGAAATGGACCAAATTAGAATTTTGGTCATATAAAAGTGTACCGTTAAGAAACAGAGCAAGTTCGAGCTCAATATACCATTTTTTTAATATTTTTATGCTTATAATATTCTTTCCATTTATTTCTTGAAATAATTCTTAGCATTCTATGAGTATGAGTATATATATATATATATATATATATATATATATATATATATATATATATATATATATATATATATATATATATATATATATATATATATATATATATATATATATATATATATATATATATATATATATATATATATATATATATATATAAAGTCGTAGAAAATCTCTCCAACTAATGATTAATTATCTTTTTAATACTAAGTTAAGTAATTAAGGTAAGATTCACCGCGCAATGTGTTGCAAGTTGAGAAACTCAGAGTTGTGGTTTAGACTTGAAACCCAAACATAGATTAACCCAAGTATAAATAATAAAGCTTATCACCACTAAACATAAGTATAGCATTAAGAATTGCAAGACAATATATTTTTAACATCACAGTGTACCACGCGTAGGGTAAATAGAGAGAACTAAATTTTAAGGTATTCCGTTTCACATTTTGAGCTTTACGCGACATTACCTGTACAGCATCGGATTTCAAAGCCATGGTTTGTCTTGTTACCAGAGAGAAGAAAATATATATAACCTTCTTGGATGGAAATTGAACCCACAACGTTCGTTCACTAATATCTTATACTAATAAATAAATCTAGCTAACAAATCCAAATGATCCCCAACAGCTCTAGTAAGTATTACAACCTAGCTGTACTACAGTACATTGAAGATTTATACAGTAATCTATTCTCATCGCGTGCTTAGAAATGTAACGTAGACTTAGACTTTGAGAAAAATAAACATAAGTTAGTAATACATTAGTCACAATCGTTTGCTCGTAAACGCTTTCAAAGGAAAATTTGTTATATTTTCATTTTCTTCTTTTTCCTTCTTCTTTCTTACATTTTTCTTCTTTCAATCCGCAATGGGAAAAATGAAGAACAGCGTGTCTCAGTTCCAGGTTTTTCCGGCTTACCCAGCTATATGCGGGATACATAACGCCTGTAACATATTGTATTTAATATAAATAAATATAGTTTAAAAAAAACTAAAAAATACGCTTTTTTTAAGTATATCAAACTAAAAAGTAAACAATAATTCTAAAAACAAGTTAAAAACAGTAATGATTGAAAAATAATAATATAATTGTGAAAAAGCGTGGGGCGCTTTGTGCCATATTATCCTATGGAGTTGGTCATTCATATTCAATCGCTATAAATATGCACAAGTTGCTTAATATACGAAAAATATGACACAAAGCGCCCCACGCATTTTCACAATAATATTAGTATTTTTCGATTATTACTAATAAATATTATTACTAATTAAAATAATTAATATTTCCATACCAAAAAAAATTAAAAACACATTTATTAGCCTTCCTACAAGAATATACGCCTAAAACAGCAAGTTCATAAAAAAGCTACGGTCATATAATAATTATGTCCAAAGTTACATAGGATTTATTCGAGCTAAGTTTATTTTATTTTTTTAAAATACTCAGACGCTGTTCCATGGTTTACTTTAATCTATATTTGCATACGTAACGGGCATGCATTACAGCGTTCCTGTATAATAATGGGAGTGTTTGAAAAACTTGTATTCTCGTTTATTATGCAAAGAACTTACCTTACGTTCAGTGTTGATATGAAATTGACTTTTTGTGATGTTTTTATAGCATATTTTACCCACAGTAACATATTATAATATTTTTCTTCTTTTAGTTATGACTTCGATTCCCGTTTAGAGTAATTAACTTTAAGTAATTAAAATTAAGTAACTTTAGAAAAGTTAATAAATTTCACATATGAAACACAGAATTAATTTAAATATGACTTCAAGCTTTATCCCGCACATGGCAGGGTAGGCAGAGGGAGCTCCAGGAACCATAGGAACCTAGTGTTAAGGTACTCCGTTGCTTAAGCCTTGTTTTGTCCGTCCCTGCTTCCGTCTTTTAAGAGGCATTGCGTGTCGAGTGATGGAACTCAACGTCGCGCTTTGCTCAGTTTTCAGAGCGATGAAAATGGAAATAGAAAATTTCATTTTATCTGAATGGAAATTGAACACCACAAAAACCGTCACGTTTACAGGTAGATGCTACGCCGAATTTAAATAGTTTTAAAGAAATCATTAAACAGGGTGAGTACTCACTGTAAATTATAATAATTTCTCCGTTTTAATTCAAAATGTCATTTATTGACAGTCTTTTTCAAGAACCTTCAAAGCTGCTTAAAGCTACGACTGATTAAAAAACAGTTAAGTTAGATAAGCAAGAAACTCAATTGATAGCAATTTTCTATACCAAGGTTTTAATTTTGTTAATAAATCCAATAAATAAGGACACCCATACATTTTTATTGTTAAAATATATTATGAAATTCTTAAACAGTAAGACTTTATTTACTGTTTATCACACAATTTTACAATTTTTCGTACAATTTTACAATTATTTTGTTGTAATAAATTTTAAACGGAACAGAATTTTCTTATACAAGATGTCTACAGCTCCAAAAATATATATTTTTTAATTACATTTTGCAAGTAATAAGCCCTAGTAATAACCCTATCTTAACTTATAACATCATTTAAATATAACCGAATTTATTTTAATCTGTAAATAACTTCAAAGCAACAACTTATAACAATACCAGATCGTAGCTTGGCTTAAGAAGAAAATAACTTGCCAGTTCAGAAGCAGCGTTGCATGTAAAACTGCATCACAATTGCATAGAAGTGTACGTGCCGAATGTCTGTGGTGAATAGGCACGAACGCTTACCGCAATACCGTATCTCTATAAGAAAAAATATTAAATAATGCTCTTTATTGTAATTGAATTAAGGTTTAATTTGCTGTAAATGATAATGTGAGTTAAGGCGTTGTGGGTAGAACATGCCTGTATACTATATTTTGTGACTACAAGCTTTGTCTAAAGCGCAGTGTGATGTTGATCGAGTTTCGGCTTGTATGAAAAAATTCACTTGAAATTCTATTATTTGGAGCTTAATTATTTTTTATACAAAAGTCGAAAGGTATTAAAACGAGTATATTTATATGTATATGTTTTAAAAAATATTATACATATGCTATCGGCGTTTGATCAAAAATTAATAATTTTTCCGTGAATAACCTTTCAATAGCCTTTTTAAATAGTCTCACAGTATCCACCTATTATTTACCACGTTGCAAAGTGAATATTGCGTGTTTTCTGGCTAAAAATAAATAAGCTAAGTCCAAAAGAATTTCAACTCACAACCTACTAAAACCTTCATATTATACTATCTCTACACACTCAGACGTTGTACGGTAAGCTTATATTTTTATTCATATATATTATATTAACACTCAGAAAATAAAAGTTAAAAAACATATACTGAAGGTGAGGGTTCCATTCCAATTACAAAACTGTAGATAAACTGAAAGAACAAATTGTAAAATATTGACAAATTAAAAACAAGGTCATGTAGACATACTTAATATGCAATAGTTATTATAAGTTTTATTATACCAATATATTTATAATATTAATTGTTGCTAAGAACATTGACGTGAGTATTGGTTCGCGCATCTTTAGAGGCAGGCACCTCGTCCACAACGAAAAGCGATTCTCCAGTATTCATAATACATCTACAGCAAAGTTTACAGTCTTTTTTTAAATTAGCTCTGGGACAGACAGATTTCCCTACCAGCTACAAGATACAAGGCACTGTTCCTTCGCTGTTTTTACTTTACTTTGCACATACTAAAATTATTTTTTTTAACTTCACGCTTTATCCTGCATATTGCAGAGTACAGTAGGCAGAGGGAACTGCAGGAACCATAGGAACCTAGTGTTAAGATACTCCGTTGCTTTGTCCCTGCTTTCTCCGTCGCCGCTACTACTACAATTCTATTTTTTATATAATTTATAAGTTATACATTATAATATGTTATGATATTGCTTTGCAAATGCAAGCAAAGAAATTACTTACTTCATATAAATTTAGTTAAAACTAAACAAACGTTACAAATGATTTCCAGTAAATCATATTTCATATAATAGATAATCTGATCTTTAGAGGACCGTCGTGGCGCAGAGGCACAACGTCTGTCTGCAACGTGACGGTTTCTGGGTTTGATCCCCACTCGGAGGAGATAGAT